>JBCJKH010025786.1:0-31921 GCA_039877255.1 Loriculus beryllinus
TAAAAAGGACATGGAAGTGTTGGAACAAGTCCAGAGGAGGCCACGAGGATGATCAGGGGACTGGAGCATCTCCCATACGACGACCAACTGAGAAAGTTGGGACTGTTGAGCCTGGAGAAGAGAAGGCTGCATGGAAACCTCATAGCAGCCTTCCAGTATCTGAAGGGGGGCTATAGGTATGCTGTGGAGGGACTCTTCATTGGGGACTGTAGTGATAGGACAAGGGGTAACGGGTTCAAACTTAAACAGGGGAAGTTTATATTGGATATGAGGAAGAAATTCTTTACTGTGAGGGTGGTGAAGCACTGGAATGGGTTTCCCAAGGAAGTTGTGAGTGCTCCGTCCCTGGCAGTGCTCAAGGCCAGATTAGATGAAGCCTTGTGTGGCATGGTTTAGTGTGAGGTGTCCCTGCTTATGGCAGGGGGGTTGGAACTAGATGGTCTTAAGGTCCTTCCCAACCCTAACGATTCTATGATTCTATGATTCTATAGTAGTGCCCTTTTCCACCAGGCTGTAAAATCAAGGTTTTCAAGGGAGAAAAGGTGGCTGGGCTTCTGCAAGTCAAAGCCTGTTTGGTCTTCTTAGCTGAGGAACCCTCCAGGGTGCATACTGCAACAATGCTTGTATGTCTTTGTATCCCGTGCTACCTTGGCATCTGTGTATCAGTGCATATTCAGAAAAGAGGATTTTCACCCTATAAGAACTGGCATCTTGGCACCAGGCTGACTATTGTATAATGCTTTTGGGAACAGGTTTTAGTGCTCTCATTTGAGACTCTAGTGACTGAAGAGGATGGGGAAAAAAAAAAAAAAAAGAGAGAAAAAAGAAATCAAATAGGGATCTCGATAAATAGAATTCCAGGTCTTGCATAATATCATTCAATGGCAACAGCAGGTGTTTGACAGTACTGTGAACTTCCTCAGAATTGGATTCTGCCAACATGGCTGTGATTCAGTGCAATGATTCAATGACTGCAGGACGGTATCCTGCCAACCAGCCTTCCAGCAGAAAACTGTTCACCCCACTGCAAACACTGCCAGGCCATTAGCATTTCAGATTTAGACTATCTGCACATCAGTAGAAGGCGTGCATCTTCTTCAGGTTATGGAAGAAGGGAGGGTCAAATATTCCCTTTTCTGCCAGGGAATAAAAGGCAAAACTATTAGTTGAAATGTTATTTCAGAAGAGGAGCATGGGATGTGTTTTCTTTAAAGCTCAGAGTTTGAAAAATTAAAAGGCTTTTTTTTATTCTTCAGCTCTGCTTTTCCTTCCACCTCCAACCAGGAGCCTTGTTATAATAAGACAGAGAGTCTCATCAGCTTTCACTTCTGCCCTCTAAACTGTGCAGAAGTACTAGCAACATCCCGAGATAAGCAGAGAAATTCAAGGAGCTGCCATTAGCAGTCCCTGTTACAGATATTTTTCCAGCTGCTACCCTGCAGCTGGGCAAGCACCTATACCCTCCCCATCATCCTGCAGCATGGACATACAAGTATAAGCCCATAACAGGAACATTCCCAACTGCGTGGCTTCTGGAGACATTTGGCATGAATACAGAGGAAGACAAGCCTCACTCAGCTGTCACCCTCCTGCCATGCAGCCCACTACCCTGTGGCTGAGCTACATGAAATGAAACCTCCTTCAAGTAAACATGCAATTAGGGGTGCAACATGGTGGAGGCAAACACAGTTTAGCTCAGCTCTTCTTTTGCTCCATTTTTCACTTGTGTAGCAGAAGGAAAACAGAGACTGGAGCTGAGAAGCAATTCACAGTGCTGCTACTGTAATCTTTGTTACAGCAGAATGTTCTCATCCTTGCCCAGCTCTTTTAAACCTGCTGTAATATGAATAATGATATACTCCACTTACAGAGACTTTGTTAAATACTTCTCCTTTATCACAGGTGCTACATAACCTTCTAGGATCAAAAAGGACTCTTTGAGAGGTGATTAGAGCAGGAGGGAAGGCTTTAGTGATATAAGCGCCACATTTGCAATAATTAGGCTCCCTGGAGTGATAGGTTCAAATCCTAGCAGGGTTGACTCAGCCCTTCATTCCTCTAAGGTAGATTAAATGGGTTTTCTGTAGTAGGGTCTTTTGGACAAGACCTTAAAAAAAACACAGACACCTCAGTTTGCTCTTTTTACCGCAAGCCTGAATTTCACAAATTTATAAACCAGAGACACAGGGCATTTCACATAAACCTAACTGTTTGCCCAAGCACTACTTGCCAAAACCTGTCTTCACTGCTATAGTGACCACACGGCTCTCCTACTCACCAGACTCCTCCAAAGAGGGACTCTTTGGTAGTGAAACATGCAGTGTAGTGAGAGCTGTGGTCCAAGATAAAGCAATGCAGTTTGAATGTATCCTATTACTAAACACAACCGTCAGCCTCTAGTTTTTAAATTACTCTTTAAAAATGAGTATTTTCTACTACACATTGATATTCCCTCACTTGAGAGTGACTAACCCCGTCATGAGTCAAACCAGAATATGGGCTTATGTAGCACCATAGGCTGAAGGGGAGTTGATCTATTGTTTGTCTTTAAAAAAATACCTACAGAAAAGCATTCCTAAGATGATTCCTGTTCCAGGGGGGAGAAGGGGATGCATGTCTCTTCCTCACGTCTATTTGGTCTGCTTAGGAAGCCCAGCTTGGCAAGCAGTTCAAGAGGAATGCTCAGAGCAAGTGTCTGGGAGACACCTTTGGAATAAGGGAATAGAGGATGAACCACAGAATCATAGAACCATAGAATGGTTTAGGTTGGAAAAGACCTTTAAGATCATCAAGTCCAACCATTAACCTTACACTGACAAGTCTACCATTAAACCATGCCTTTAAGTGCCATACATACATACACATCTTTTAAATACCTCTAGGGATTGTGACTTCGCTGGGCAGCCTGTTCCAATGCTTGGCAACCCTTTCAGTAAAGACATTTTCCCTAATATCCAGTCTAAACCTCCCTTGGTGCAACTTGAGGCCATTCTCTCTTGTCCTGTCTCTTGTTACTTGGAGAAGAGATCAACACCCACCATGCTACAGCTTCCCTTCAGGTAGTTGCAGAGAGACAGAAGATCTTCCTCAAACCTCCTTTTCTCCAGGCTAAACACCCTCAGCTGCTCCTCATCACACTTGTGCTCCAGGCCCCTCACCAGCTTCATTTCCCTTCTTTGGACATGCTCCAGCACCTCAATGTCTTTGTTGTGAGGAGCCCAAAACTGAACACAGTATTTGAGATGCAACCTCTCCAGTGCCACGTGTGAGGGGACAATCACCTTCCTAGTCCTGCTGGCAACAAGTCAGGATGCTGTTGGATGCTCTGTAGGGCCTTCCTACCCTCCAGCAGATCAACACTCCTACCCTACTCGGTGTGCTTTGCAAGCTTACTGAGGGTGCACTCGATCCCCTCATCCACATCGCTTACAAAGACAGTAAGCAGAACTGGCCCCAGCTCTGAGCCCTGGGGAATACCACTGCTCACTGGGCACCAACTGGAATTAACTCCATCCACCAGTTTTTTCCTCAGCCAGTAATACACCCATCCAAGCCATGAGCAGCCAGCTTCTCCAGGAGAATGCTGCGGGAAATGGTGTCAAAGCCTAGGTTGACAACTCCCACAGCCTTTCCTTCATCTAACTAAGCAGATCACCTTGTCATAGAAGGAGATCAGGTTGGTCAAGCAGGACCTGCCTTTCATGAACGCATGCTGACTGGGCCAGATCACCTGGTTACCATGTGTGTGACATGTGATGGCACTCCAGATGATCTGCTCCACAGCCTTCCCTGGTAGTGAGGACAGACTGACAAACCTGCAGTTCCCTGGATCCTCTTTCTGGCCCTTCTTGTAGATGGGCATCATATTTGCTAACCTCTGGTCTGCTCAGACCTTCTAAATAGGTCAAAGTCTGCCCTCTGGAAGACCAAGGTAGCAGTTCTGCTGATCCCTCTCCTTCCTTCTCCTAGAATCAAAAACTCTTCACGATTTTGTGATTGCTGTGCTCAAGACAGCCTCCAAGCATCACACCACAGAGTCCCTCTCTGTTCACAAACAGGTCCAGCAGGTACCTTCCCCAGTTGCCTCACTCACTGCGTATTGCTACATACTCAAGTCCAGCTTGCTAAATCTACATTTCTTTTTAAGAATTCTGCACCTCAAAGGGGTTTTGATTCCTGAAATTCAGTAGGGATCAGGACCCCAAGGTCACTCATACACTTTTCATTAATTTCCCTGAGATGGGGGGGGGGGGGGGAGAGAAGATGACTTACAAATCTTATTTTTTGCCTATACACAGGGTTGAATATGCTAGATAATAACAGTAATGTCAAAGGATTGCATAAAGACAATGAACCCAAATTAATTCTCAAGTAAAGGCTGCAGGTGAAACCCCACCTTGTTGCTAGCCCAGCTCTTAAGAGTGGTGCTCTGCTCTGAAGAACAAGAGACATCCCCATCACCAGATCAGCCAGTACTGAATCTGCTTCTGACAGCCTGGATGAGGACTCGCTCTTCCACCCTGCAGAATCTCTGACTCAGCTCACATGCACTGTGGATTATGCTTGGTGCAGGAGCATAATCCACAGTGTTGGATTAACAGTTGGTCATTATTTTTGTTTACCTCTGATGTTTTGTTTGTTTTGCATCAGGGGAGCACTACTCCAAACAATACTTTGATATTAACCTCTGCTTTTTTTTCCTGAGGACTTTAGCAGCATGGTATCTAAAGGCTTCGCAAGCCTGGATGATTTAAGCCTTCCAACCAGCTTGTGGGGTCAGTGTCACATCCCTGTTACAGAGGTGACACAGATAGGCAGAGGCAGTAAGTGAGTAACCCAAAGTCATGCAGCTTTCTGCCATTTGTGAAGTAATTGTAACTCAGCTTCTTCTAACAGATGCCTCCTTCATACAACATTTGCTACAGCCTGTGCAGAGAATGAAGCACAACAGAGCCTATATTAAAGGCCACTATTACGACAAGAACAAGAAGTACCTAGCTCCCAAGACCTACCATGTTCAACCAACAACAGAGCATGTTTTAAATGTGCACAGAGACATTTAAGTCAAAGACTCCAAATAATCTTTAATTTTAACAGAACATGGATACACAGAGATCTCAGTAAGGAAATCAACTTAAACCCCTTTTGTTTTATCTATGTGAATGAATTAATTTATCACTCAAATCCTTGGAGGCTGGGTTTAATACTAGACTCCTAAATCTGTTCTCCGTAACACAGTTAAACTATACAGCCCTGCATGCTGCGCACCCACATTTCTCACAGCAGCTGAACTGGGGCTGCTACGTCTTTTTTTTTGATATTTCAGAAAGCTTTTAGGACTTTCAAACAGATGAGGAGGTTCTAACCCATGCTGAAGTTCCAGTGTTGCATCTCTCCTGCTGAGTGACACCCCTGCAGACATTTCTTTCCCCATGACCCTTGCCTCCAGCCTTTTTTTTTGTCTACCATCTTGCTCTCTCAATGGGCAAAGGATGACAGCAGAAGAGGAGCAGGGCCCTCAGACCACAGGGGCATGCTCACAAAGGAAGCGAGTTTTACCAGATGAGGTTCCTATAGCTAAGATGTCTACATCTGACATGGCTCTCCAGGTGATCTTATTTAGCAATGGAGAGGACCAGGCAGTTCTGGGCTGTATGTCACCTCCCCTGCAGCACTGGATGAGGCAAATAAAACTTGTCATTTCTCTTCACTGGCTATAAAGGAAACTAGGACAAGTAGCTCCACTCCAAGTGTCTATATTGTAGACATCTCTGTGTAGCCACCTAAACCACACCTGAGGTGTTCATTACTGAAAGAGAGAGGAATTTCCTGAGCAGCCACTTAGCCTTGCTCCAATCAACTCACTCCTTAAGATTAGAATGTGGTAGCACTGTCCATTGACACCTTGGCACACAGGAGACCTGTCCCCCGATGTGTTCTGGCCAGCGAGCAGAGCATGCTTTGCTTCCCTCTCCACAGTAGACTACTGTGAGAGACAAACATCTATGAGGGTTGGGGCAAATCAGCAGCTGCCACCTGAACCAAGTACACTGGACATGAAGGCCAGTGCAACGTGGAGTGGGAATAGGCCTTTTGTGTTAGATGGTCCTTGAATTACGGTGTGTGTGTGTTTCAGTCCACGCCACACCAAGAGCATTAGAAGGGAAAAGACAGCAGGAGCAAGGAGGAACATACCCTTGCTGTCCCACTGACATACACCAACGGATGCCCACTTGTCTGGATATTCACATTCCTGGCTTTTCAGCTCCCTTTCCATTTCTGCCATTTGCTCAGTAAATGAAAAGAACTGAAGAAAAGACATAGTGAGCTGAAATATCCTGAAAACACTGACCTGCCTTCTAACACACAAAAGAGAAAGAAAATCTCTATGCAGAGATGAATCTGGTCCCGCCACACCACTGTCTGGACCAGACAATCTCTGAAGTTCTCTTCATACCTATCTCTTTCGAGCACTCCGCAGATCCATGATGAACAGATTGTTACAGTATTTAGGCATGGAAATGGGGCTTGAATGAGGAAATGCCATTGCGGAGGCACTGTGAGTACTGGGAGTAAGTTAAACTGCAAGAAAGGAGCTGTGATACAGGTTTCCATCCTCTTCCAACTCATTCAACAATTTATTCTTGAAGTATCACAATAAAGAGATATCTCGGCCTCATTCCACTGTGTTTCCCATAAACATTAGATACACACATACCAATATATTTTTGTATATTAACTTTTCATACTTAGTGGCTCCACTTGCTCATTCACTTACAAACTGACTGAACCCACTAAACGCTGGACAGGAATTACTGTGAGTGCCACGCAAGCTGCAGCATGAGGATGAGCGCAGACACAGGAAGAGCACACAACTCACCAACTTGCGGATTTCACATTCTAGGTTCTGAATACAGTCCAGTTTCCTCTTGCGGCAGCGCTGAGCTGCAATTCGGTTCTTGCTGCGCCGGCGGACATCGTGGATGAACTCGAGCTGCTCTGAGGTTAGCTTGTGCATCTTTATCATCATCTGGAAATCATTCCTTGGAAGATCTGTGATTTGATCAACAGGAAAAGGAAGTTTCACCTAAAACAAACAAATAGAAAACAAGAGGGAAGAGTCATATTTTGATTGCTGAATGCAAGCAGAACAACAGTGAGCGGAAGGGTAAGTACCAATGCTGCCGAGCTCTATATAAACAACACACAAAGTTTTACATTGAGCAGGTTTTTAACACTCCCTTGTGGCACATTGAGGAGGTCCAGCTGGTAAGGATCAGATATAATTGTATTGAAATCAGCAATACAGATGAGTCCCAGGTAAAAATGTCATCATTCTAAAAAGCTCTAACAGATCTCCTTGCATTAAAAGAAGGTTCTGTCCGCTAAGAGATGCAGCCTTTTGAAAACTGCGAGGTACCTCACTGCTATTAATTTCACACTAATTTCAATGAACAAGCTATTACCGCAGCCGGAAACATGTCTCTGCATGGCCTGCAGGACTGCAATTCTGAGTAGGTGTGAGGTTAAAAATGCAACCTGACACCTCAAATGGATGAAAAATACCATATTAGGTAATTAGGAAAGGTCATCTAAGCAACATTTCAACTGAGCAGTACACCATGTAAGAAGAAAGAGTCAGAGGCGTGTGATGTAATTTATCCATATGCATTTTGACATAAACCAATGTTTGCTGACATTCTAATATTTTTGTAGATTGACGAGCACCCAACTCGCATTTCTTGAAAATAACCCAAACAGTCTAAACCCTCAGTTACTTGCAGTAAACCATTCTTCTCTAGGCCATGAACTGCCACCCAGTTTTAACCTAGGCCATGCAACAGTAGCTCTGGGTTCTGGCCTCAGCAATTCCAACCATCTCTCCAACTCTTACTGATGATGCATTAAAGCAAAGCAAAACACAAAACTCCTGACAGCTTGGAGCAATGAACACACACTGCCTCAAAACCTGGAGAACGGTGGATGCACTCAAAGATTCCTGTTAGCTTTCTTCCCAGACCTACCAGCTTGCTGCAATCAAAGTGAGCACCTCTCCCTACAAACCCTGCTTCACATCCAAAAAATGTTCCTCAGTGGGCTGCTGTGTTTGGTGGTCAAATAAGAATCAATTGACAAGGCTGAAGGAGATGACAACTGAGTATGACCCCTTCTTTTTCTGAGTCATACCCACACTGCCCAAAAGATGGCAGTAAATATTTATATTTCTGTCCAGATTTAGTACAATCCGATCTCTCAAACAAGAAGACTATTCTGCACACAGGCTACCAAAGAAGATACAACTCAAGTTGCTCCAGCCAAGCAAAAGATACGGGTTGAAAAGGTTTATTTTTCTATTTAAAACATGGTTATTGTCTTTAAATAATACACTTTGACTATCTGGAGATAAAGAAAATAACAGCATAGATTAGAAGTAAGTTATTTTCACTGGAGAGCTGAGTTTGTTTATGCAGAACAGTTTGCTGAGGACACATGTACACAATACACAGCACTGGCCTCTGGCACTGAGAGTCACAGACCCTTGCTGGGCACCTGGACCTGCCCATATCCAGCTCCTTGCCTTACTCATGACCTTGTGTTTTCTTGCACTCTTCTATCACTGCTCCACACATCTCAAAGCCTGGGCCACGTGAAATTCAGTGCATCCTTTCAGACAGTTTCACGCCTTGAACCTTGTCCCTCTGTCCCATGTATCTAGGCACCATGCTGTAACACACTACCTGACATGTCAATTCAAACTAGCAAGAAACTCCAAACTGCCCCAGTCCCCCCAAATTCCTGCTTGTACACACAAAGGCTGACCTTAGGCATGGTGATGTGGACTACCTTGTTTACAGACTGCTAACTAATGACATGAAACTTGTTTGCTTTCCCCTCCCTAGCCTTTGGACAATCAACATAAACTTGGTGTCACCTGCTTTTCTCTCAGGCTTCAATCAGGATCTGAAAACGAAAGCAGCTTGCGCTCTCCTCTGCAAGACACCACAGTTTCACTGCAAAAACAGTCCTTGCACTTTCCCGGTTTTTCCTTATTTTCTTAAGTCAAAAGCAGAAAGTGACATTAACTTTGTTTCTTCCTCCCTCTCCTTTCAAAACATATTCACTTGCAAGGAGGAGATGTGCTTGCAGCTTGAATAGGAATGAAAGGGAAACAACTTCTATCAGGTAGAACTTGTTAAAGGAAATGGGAAAATAAATAGAAACAATTTATATATATATATATATAAAAGAAAAAAAAAAAAAAAAGATTGAAAATAAACCCATCTACAGAGCAGGCCAGAGACTGCTATCAGTAAACCCAGCATAATCCCACTCCTGTCACAGGCAGCACTGTGCAGGATTAAAATCGTGAAAGGGAGAGTGGAAACGAGTCAGACTCATTTCCTTCACAACTCACAGCATTTTTATTGCCTGTCTCTCTCCAAAATCTGCTGTCAACTGAAAAAAAACCCCAACCACCAAGCCTTTGGCATAGACACAGTGAATAACTGCACCAGAATACTGCTGCCATGAGAGGCTAATGGTGTTTTATGTTGGCACAGGGCAAGACTCTGAGCTGGCGTTTATCCTAACAGAGTGGTAAGTCAATTTGTAAGAGCCAACCACTGTGGCACGGGTGGGATTCATCTGATCTACTCAGAACTGTCTGAAATAATGGTTTCACTAGCTGGCATCGAGGACAGAGAAGCCTTCAGATGGCAATGCATCCCACGCTGCTTCTCCCTCCTCCTGGCTGCAGAAGGAACAGGCATGAGGCTTAGAGAAGATGCTGCATCTTACAGTATCTAAAGTAGGTGAGAGGAATCTTACCTGTGGTGTCTGAAAAAGGACAAACTTTTCTAAGATGCGTAAGAAACCCCCAGCAAGTATGTCTTCTTGTAAAATTTTCCTTTTAATAATTATGAATTTTATACAGGAAATGACTGTCTACTCTTTGATTTGGACTATTTCAAACTACAAATATAAACTGGATTCCTTCTCCTTCCAGGAGTTACTCCAGCCAGAGCTAACCTCACAGAGTTCTCAAATCTTCCCTATCAGCACAACTAGTCTTTCCCTGAAGCAGCAGCTCTGTTTCCACCATGCAACAAATAAACTGGCACTTTCTGCCACTGCTTGTGGCCTCTACTGCCCCTGGCTCTGGCTAATGCACTCCTGAGAGGACAGCCAACCCACACTGGTGGCAAACAAAAAACTGTTGATGATTTCATGGCATTTTCTCTCCCCTGTATTAGCTTAGGATGCCAGTGTAAATGTCATTGCTTTGAGTGGCTAAGAAACAGCAGCCATCTAGACAGATGGGGACAGCCATTGACTCAGCACATGAAAGGCCCATTTAATTACTTCAAGCTTCTCAGTTTGGATCATATGCTAGTTACTGCTGTGCCACTCACGTACTGTACTAGTTACTGCTGCTACTGCTCTCCCCCTCTCCATTTCTATGGAACAAAGGGAAGGACCAAGACTCCATATTCCCTCGCATTAATATACAAACGTCAAGTGTTGAGAACTTCCTTATTTTATGAGTAACATTAGCTTTTCATTCTTTATTTGTATCTAAATTTCAACATCTTCCTCGAGCTGGCAAGTGCTAGTAAAGATAATGAACTTCCCAAGTTTGGTTTAACATCACAGCAACTAAAAGGACACACATGCTGGGTGTAAGAAACAGTTACTATGCACTGGGCATAGGAGGGTGGCACTCCAATCTGCTTTTGCAGAAAAAAATTCAAGAACTGGAAAGGCCTTCAAGAGCTCCATCAAGGTCTTAACTTAAAGCTTAGGGCTTAACAGAATTGACCGTAGGCTGCAATAAACTAATACAGTGCTTAAAAGGACCTTCCTGAAATGTCAAGCTTGTAATGGAAAACTCTCAGTGTTATAATCCAGCAATTCTCTGCTACCAGCATGGAGACAACTCCTATTGAAGAGGGGAAAGAAAACAAAACTGCCGTGAAGTTAAACTTCCTAGAACAATGTTTGACAAGACTCTGTTTAACCAGATGTTGTCAAACACAAATTTCCCAGTGCTTTGCTGATGCCACTGAGGATCCCGATCAGAGGAATATCCACCAGAGAAGAATGTGGAGAGTAACTTTCTTATTCTCAGATCTGTAAAGCCGGTAAGGTCAGGAAAGCTGGGGTGACCGATCACCAAATTCTGAGGAGGAACTACATACAAAAACAAATTAACACTTTAACATGTATTTTACATGGTCTAGTGTGAAGTGTCCCTGCCGATGGCAGGCGGATTAGAACTAGGTGATCCCCAGGTCCTTTCCAACCCTAAGCATTTTATGATTCTATGCCCCTTCTATGTAATAGTCTTCACTAAGCAGAAATATTAAGCAGCAAAGAAGACTCAGCTTAGGTAACTGAGGGCAGCTCCAGTAGATTTCTGGTAGAGCAACTTTGGTTTATCCCCTTTACCGGGCCTCTGACTTCTAGTACTTTGTTAAGCATCATCAGATGAACAGAGAAACGGTGGCTGCCTGTCACTTAGCATGGAGGGATCTGGGCTCTCACTGAAGGTTATTTCCCTACAGTATCCTCAATGGTCCAATTGCACTAGCTTTGCCTTTATGAAAATTTCCTTTGAAAAGTGAGTCACTAACACAGGCGGGAAATTCTTTTCAAATACAAATGAAAGACACATTGAATGCAATTCTCTAGATAATAATAGTTCTTGGAAAACTCCACCTCTCACCTCCTCCCACCCTTGTTTATTCTTTCCTTAAGAAAACTCATGCATCGAATTAGACTAAGCTGATTTCTTTTTATCTGGTTTCGTAGTATAATATTTTTTACAAGTTTTCTAGTAGAAAAAAACATAGATACTTGCTGAAGAAAAGAAGTATCAAGAAAGGTAGGTAGTGCTGAAGTTTCTGTTCCTAAGTAGGTTAACAGATTGACAGACTACTTCCTTCTCAGCAATTCATTATTTCAGGGCTTATTGTCTTCTTGTTGCTATTTAAAGCAGGATTGTCAGAACTTGCCTGCAAGCACCAAGGGCAAGTCTTCTCTCTAGTATTATATCCCAATAATTGATTTTTAACAACCTGTGGAGGCCTGAGGGAGCTGGGTGAAAAGAGCAACACAAACTGTTAAATATTTCTGTAAGGTTCCAGCAGCTCAAGTAACAGCCCCATTCCTGCAACTCTGTAAGAAAGGGATACCCCTCACTGTACTTGCTGCTGCTATCACAAAACCTTAAGAAAGGGATATCTCAGAAGATTCTGGGTATTCCTTAACTGGAAGGAAAATGAAAGGCAAAGACATCCCATAAAGGATTTACCAGTGGTGTCATGGGGACTGTCACCTCCACTGACCTCATTGGGACAAGGAGGCTGGTCATAGAGTAGGGTTATTTTCACTCACATGGCACTCATGTCAAGCCCTAGCACCCCACTTTTGGCATCAAACAACTCGGGCATATGCTCCTGAACAGCATCCACCTGCAGGAAAGCAGAGCGTCCAAAAAAAGCAGAGAGAAGAAACTTTTCACCTACTTCACACACAATCGATACACTGGCAAATGATGTTTTGTGACATTAATTCTGGGACCAACAGCACTCCAGAAGCCAAGTCAAGACCAACAAGGTCCAAATGCCTGGGGAACTGAGCAGCCCCATGAGATAACTGAGGATCAGAGTCCATCAGGCTTATTTCTCTCACCCAAACGAAAGCCCACCCACAGCAGAAGAGCCTGTGTGACCACCTCCAGAGGGGTGAGCACCTGTGTGTTGCCCCAAGCTATCTTATCAGTGCTTTTTTTAAGAAGCCCAGCAAACACTGTGTGATCTGATATGGCAGAGGGCAAGGGACCCATCTGGGAAGTTGTTAGGAAAGCACGGGCAAAATGACAATTTCTGGAATGGAGAAAGATTCCCCTGCAGCTTGCAGACAGGTGAAGGACAGAAAGCAGATCCTTTCAGACTGCTGTGAGCCTCTCCTGCTGTTTTAATGGCAGCCAAACTGCTAAAAGTAGGTAAAGCAACTTATACCAGACCTTCCGGCTGCTATTTTCTGCTGCTGGGTTTTACATATCATTCCCTGCTGCTTCCACAGCAGCAGATCTTGCAGGATTGTAGGGTACACCCCCCAAGTTGCTGTATAAATACAACGTTGTTTGATGAGGCTGTAAGGTCCTTCCTTGTATTGGTAACAACCTTTACAAATTCATTTTTCTGACAAAATCCGCACTGAAGCACCAGTGCGATCTGTTTACCCCTGGCTTGTTCAGGGTTGTGCAGTGTAACTTCGTGGAGCATTAATTTCCTCACCACATTTTTAATGCCTGGCAGTCCTATTTAAAATGCCATGAGGAAAAGAAAAAAAAAGGGGGGGGGGGGGAATAACAAAAGGAAAATAAAGCACCTTATCAGCAGTCCCAGGGAGAAACCTTGCTCAGCACAGTGCAGAAAACCTTCCCAGGAGGAAACCAGCAGCCAAAGTAGGAGTGCAACAAATCCTTCCTTAGCTCTGCCCCAGAGCCACACACATCTGCCTGCCAGTTGCACACCCAGCTGGCCTCCCTCTTGTTCCTCCTGTCATGCAAGGTCTCCTGCACACATTCACATACTTCTTTTGGGAAACCACCACCAGTCCCCTATAACCTTCTCGTTTGACTTTTATGGGTTTGTTTCTGCTGCAGCATCTCCACACAATTAGCCAATTATGACAGCTAATTAATCATCAAACCCCAAAAGGCTGACCTCCCACCCTCTTTGCTGCCTCATGCTGTGCATTAGCCCTTGCTGAGCAAGCAGCACAGGTGGCTGGAGATTCGATGCTCCCCCCAGTCCCACTCCCTGCTCCCTTCCACCTCTCATAAAGGCAGGACGTCACCAAATAACCTTGGTATGGTCAGAGAGGTTCTGCCAGAGGACTTCCAAGCGAGGCCCTAAACACAGTATCACAGGCAGCCTCCCAGGGAGACTCCTCTCCCCTCAGCACTGCCCCCAGTTCAGGATATGGGGCCAAACAAGAACCGTGCTCTCAAGACCACCATTACAGTATGACAGGGATTGACACACCTGAGGCTCCCCAGACCTTCCTTACACTTAAGCAAGCAACTTCTGCCAAGAAGGGTTAAACCAGATGATCCTTGAGGTCCTTTCCAACCCGGTATTCTGTGATTCTAAAGGAACCACCCACTTCTATCGGGAATGTAGCTGGAATAAGGATTGAGGGATAAAAGAAACTTCACTCTTCTCATCCCTAGCCCACCGCTAAGGCTCGTCCTAAACCAGGTGCTCAATGCCCGTGAACCTCCCAAACACGCACTCACTGCTCCCCATGCTGAAGCACGAACTCTCAGTGGAGAATTTCAGCATTACTAGAGGAGCCAGATACATGATTTCACCCAGATGCTCTCAGGTTATGCAGTTTCCTAATGAAACTCTATGAAAACATCCAGTCTGTTTTTCAGTTTCTGGGCTCCAGAACACATCTCCGTGATTTAAGTCTTTCCTCAAACCAGGGACTTCATACAGACAGTTTATTCAATCACTGCAGCATCTCCCGCAGGGCCAACTCTAGTTTTAAAGCAGGCCCTCTTTTCCCTCTCTCTCACAGGAGATCTGCATGGAAACTCACAGCTTGTTCTTCAGCCCCAGACCATTTCCCTGTCATTCTCTAGCAGTCCTGGAAATTAAAGGATAGTTTCTCTGAAACCCTTTATGCAATGGCTGCTAGAGTTCACCGCCAAACAAAGTGGGGCCATGGGCACGAATCACTGTCTCACCTGTCACTTAACAGAGGCAGAACCCATCACCTGCACATGTGAGACACACGCACACACAAAGGGAAGACTACTTGAATACCGTCCCCACAGCCGAGAGTGGGCAGCTATGCAACTGTTCCAAGTAACTTCACACCTCTATCTCCTCCCACTCTGTCTGCCTCCTCTACTTGGGCTGTTAGCAGTATGCAGCAGCGACTCTTCGGAGCAGGCTGCCCAGCCCTCGGTGTCAATGAAGGCATGGTGTGAGGTTGCTAAAACACACCAGCAGCAATAACAAGTGGAGCTGGAATCATCTCCGCAAAAGAAGGATGAGGAAGTGCTCTGTGCCCTTGGAGTGGGTGAGGGAGGGAGGAGGACAGGTCACTGCTAGCAGGCTTGTAAGCACATTGATGCGCTTTCATCTTTCAGCAGTTTGCCACTGTCCCATACCCAAACTCTGGTAATCGCCAAACACCTCTGTGGTTGAGCAGACCTATTTACATGAAGTCAACCACGCACACTCAGCTGACGAGCGAATAAACAGAAGTTACTCTTTGCCTCTATAAACAAAGAAAGTGCTGGGGAAACGCCGAGTCATTTGGAAGGATCAAGGGGCAATTAATTGGGTCACAACGATTGCGATATATGTACTTATCTTAAATCCCTACCTCATGCCCTCTGTCTTGCACAGGACATGATTCACTGTCTGCTTCTGAGAATGACCCAGACTCATCGCTGGAGTTTGTTCCATAGGATGGCTCACATTTAATCTGGGCTCGGACTGGGTTGTACAATCCATCCCCCACCACACCGGGCTCCTGGTGCTCAGGTGCCAGGAATCTGGGGCCTTGGGAGCAAGGGGAAGAGGAGAGCTCGCAGAGACGCAGGCTGCAGGGAGAGCCGCCGCTGCCGTCCTCTGCATATGAGTAGGAAGAGCATGAGCTGGATGTCCTGGTTCTGGTTTCCAAGGGAGGAGAGCGAGGGCAAACTTTAATTGGCACCGGACAGCTGGTGTTCGGCCGCATCCTTCCCGGCAAGTGATCAGCTGTCAGTCCGCTGTGCGAATAGGTCTGAGAGCTGGGGAGAGACTGGCTACTGCCAGCCCACAGACCCTTTGGCACAGTCTCAGTGAGGTCTTTGTCCAAGCTGCTCACACCAGAATATGAATGCACCGAAGTGTTTACTTGGTCACAAGCGTTTGAAGAGAATATAACACTCCTCCTGTCCAGTTCCCCTTCTTGCTTACAGAGAGTTTCAAAGCCGGGCCCCCTGAGTGGCGATCCCACTGTGAAGTTGGAAGCATCCTTCTGCATGGCATGGGACTGTCCATAGTTCCCTGTGAAAGGGACGTAATCAGTTTTGTGGTCACCCTGAGATGTCCCTTTTTCAAAAGGGCATGCTGGACTCCTGCCAAAGTGCTGTTGGGAAGTGCTGGGGAAGCCAACCAAATCTATGCTTTTCGTTCTGTTGAAGAAAGACCGCAAGCAAGAAGAGGAGGACCCACTTTTTGGCCGGTCAACGCAAGTGGGGCTTGGCTGTTTCCTGTCCATTTCAACATCCCCTTCTTTATCCCTGATGTCAGGTTCATCTCCAGACAGGCAAAGTGTGATGCTTTCTTCATCATTCTCTTCATTCTGAGGCTCGCTTTTTATCTGCCCCATAGCAAGTCCCGATTTGAGGCCATTTCCAGAGCTCTCTTCGCTGAATGTGCTTGCAAAACCTGAGGTACTGATGTGTGATGTGTTGTAGACATTCTTGGTACAAGCAAGCTGGTATTTCTTGTATCTGGGGTACCGTGTTACTGCATCTTTGTCCAAATTGTCCTTGCTATCCCTCAGCATGTCAGAGTCAGGCAGCATCCCTTCACCTTTGTCTGCTCCAGCAACAGTGGTTTCAAAATTGAAGGGCTCTTGGTGCATCCTCTCTCTGGGGCAAGATATTTTTGATGTCTCCGATTCCATCGTCTCCTCCTCATCTCCATCCGAGTTCTCCTCATCGTGCATGCGCTGACAGGTGGTATCTTTTTTGCACAGGAACAGGCCATCTTCGTTGTTCAGCAGTTGCGTTTGAAGGAAGCTGAAGCAGGAGTCCTCCAGGTTGTGCATGCGCAGGAATTCAGCGCAGTGGATGACCTCCTGGATGTTTTCTCTGCTGAGTAACAGCTTAGCAGTATAGGCAAACTGTAACAATGGACCAAATCCCCTGACAGTGACCTGCAAAAAAACAGAGAACGAGATTGACAGCATTACTATCAGCCCTTGCTATCATCCCAAGTCCTTCATCACACAATTACTCTATCACGCCAGCAGTGATGCTACATCCAGTAACCAGCACTGCTCTCTTTATGCTGCTGCTGTACACCATTACAGGTTGAGCTGAACACTATTTTTCCTAAATACCTTGAGGACCTATGAACTAAGCCTCTTCTCTAAGGAAAGGTTGGAAAAAAACAGACTGGTGTGGACACTGATAATTCTTGGATGGATCTTATTTTAACTGTGATGTGGCACACTTCCACAGAAAAACCAATTAAATTTTGATGCCTTTTTTTTTATTGATTCTTTTTGATGAAAAAAAAAATAATAGGTTAAGTACTGGCTGCACAGTTCTTTTTTCCATCCCATGGAGATTATTCTCATACAGTTCCTGATTTTAGTGAGTCTAAGGCACAGCTAACATGAAAGAAATCCATATACATAGTTCAAGTAATGCAAATTACCCTGAGTCTCAGCCCAGTACTTGATTTTTCACCATTTGCTTTGTAGGAAAGATAACAAGTATTTCCAGGACAGTGATCTCCATCCAACTGTTCCAGGTCTGAGTTATGCACTACTACTTGTCCTTTTTTCTCATCATGCCATCTATAGTTCACATTCACATATAATAAAAAATACACACTTCCTCCCCCCCAATTTTTTTCAGTAATATCTTCACACATAACTATCAAATAACTTGCCAAGCCACATGGTAACTACAGATATAGTCTATTTTTTGACAAAAAATGCACTGGCATTAACTTCTGTTGTATTTTTTCCCTCAATGGGCAGGCAGGAAGCAAAGGCACTGGAAAAACTATTTTTCATGAAGCAGACAGAGGCTGCTTCAAAACCTGGGCTCACCATTAAGGATAAAGGTTTTTCCACAAGAAGGAGTTTCAGTGGTTTGGCCACTAAGTTGAGAGACCATAACTCAATTTCCCATTGCACTAACCACCTTCTACGTGACCCTGACAAATCATTTCAGTCTTGATTCACGAAGATGCCTTCTTGCCTTGCTTGCAAGTGGTGTTCATGAATCTAAGTTCCCTGTGCTTTGCATACAAAGGAAAGGCATTAGATGGGATTCAAAGCAGCCAAATGCCTTCATGCCTGTGTGAGGCTGGAATACAACCTCCTGATACAACAGAGCCCAGTTCAGTTTCTTCTTTTAAAACCAATGAGAGGAGGAAGCACTGCCATCCCCTTTTTGTAAAATGGCCTAAAGATCACAGAGGGATATAGGAAACAGAAGACAAGGTCCATTTCCCAGAGATTCAAACTCACATTTCCCAGCTCTTCAGAAGGCTATCTTATCAAGTGGGAATGTGACACCCCAAAGGTGAGCTGCTTTCCCCTGTCCTTCCAACTGAATTCACGCCACTGTGCAAGAAGCTGCTCAAGAGGTCAGTGAGAATCAGGACACGAATTTGTGATGGTCTTATCTGTGATTAGCATAAATCTGAGTGAATGATTTAGTTCATCCCAATTAAAACCCTATAAATTGCCTACATTGTCTCAGGACCAACAGAAGAGCTCACAGATTTTTACAGACAATCCTGAAGTCCAGGAAAAAGCCTTTGTTATTCATAGATCTATACTAGTGATGCTGGATTATGAAGACACCACAAGTGGTGATGGAGAGAACAATATTTTAAAACACCTCTACAACTGCTCCCAGTAGCTTTTCTATACATAATACTATCGCCGTATCTGCTATTTTAAGAAACAGTGCATTTTCATGCAGATACTTACACACTTGCACATCCTTTTACAATACGCCTCTAGTACAGAATTGCCTAGATTTACAGCTGGCTATTATACAGATCTCTGCTTTATCAGTGTTAAACGTTCTGCCTATCTGTTAGATTATCAGCTCACTATAAAGGCCTATCTGCATTTTATCTATGCAGCATGATTAACAAAATTGCTTGGGAACTTAATGAGCTCCTTGCAGGCCGATGTTTCTCTTTTATAAGATCTTCAGTGTGAGGGCTTACATATTCCTACACATCCTGCAAGCTCCACAGCAGCACAGACTGTAGAAGCCATACATACTGTCTGGGGTTTTTGGGTTCCTTTTGATGAGGAGGGACTCTGAACCACCAACCCAGCTCTCCTGGCAGTTGTGGCCCTTTGCCACTAGGTGGAACGACTGGAAAGCAAATGACAATCATTTGCTGTGCCCGGCCAGGGCTTCACCTGCTAGCCTGCGGCCCCAGGGCAGGCAATCTGCAGAGCCCTGGGCTGACTCAGACCACCTCACAGCACGGCTGTCTCCCATACTGACTCAGAGTTTTGCTCCCCATAAATCACCATGATAACAGCAGCAAGACAGCTGTTACAGCTGTTCTGCGCTGGATGTACTGGGAACAGAGCCTGAGAGTGCACCATGGGCTCCTGACAATGCCTAGGAGATACCTCAAGTGAAGGACGATGAAAACATTGGTGATGAATTTAACCTTATAACATCTTACTCAATGACACAACTTTCCTCACTCTCAAGATCTTCATATCCAAAAGGGGAAAGTTTCTTTTCGAGCACCTGGTGCTTGTCATTGCCCTCAGGGAGGAATCTCTCAAGTGCCAATGCTTGAAACTGCACAAACAATAACTTTAGAAACAAACAGATGCAAAGCTTGCTGCCATGTGTGAAAACCAGCGCAAACTCTGCCGCCTGAAGCTGTCTAAATATTGATTCGGTTCCCATGGCGGGTCCCCTGCCTCAGCCCCACCAGCTTTGGGACCACCCATATCTGATGCATTGTGGCAGGACGGATGGAATCAAAGCGCTGAAACGTGGCTATGTGCACCATACATTAGGAAAGAAAAGGCTTCGAAGCCATGTGCATTACCATCACACACGCATTTCTGTAGGAAGAGGTAAGAACAGACTTTAAAAATGATTTAACCTGACTGATGCATCCTAGTGAAAACAGCCACTGAAACCAAGTTGATCTATGTTTGCAGAAGGAAAGAGATCATTTCTCTGATATAACAGCCCCCATTTACACGTGAGATAGACTTTTGCTGGATGAGTAAAACACATGCTAGCAACAGTCTCAGTGTACTGCCCCCCCATAAATAAGATGCCACATGTCCAAGATTTGTTTGCTTTTAAATGCTATTTTCCATGTACATTAATGTTTAAGTAGGCAGGTCAATTTGTGGGAACCTCCACCAGGCTCTTTGTCCAAGCTCATACGCCAAGTCCCTGCTTCCCTGCCCTCCAATCATTTGTCTTATGCCAATTTCTATCCATTTCTGTTGTGTAAATGGGTACAAAAAATTGAGGCATAGTAAAGGTAAAACATACATGAAAGCATCAATACACACACAGACAAGAAAAGCAAAACAGAGATTCTCAAAGGCCTGCTTTCCCTTATCTTTAAAGGCAGGCCAGGAAAGGACTTCTCTTGTGTACATGAAACATGCCAAACACCCTGCCAAGTCTTAAGGATGAATCACTTTGTCTTGCTCCTGTCCCCAGCTGGTCTTGTATGTGTTAAAACCCATCTGTACAGCAGCACACAGAGGATATGGGTACTGCAACCCTACCTAAGCCATCTGGCACCTCTTCTTGCTCTACAGCAATCCAAGAGATCAAGCACCAGGGATACACATGCAGCTCTGCTGCCACAGGTACACCATGCTCAGCATGTGCTACAAAGGTCTACTTCAGTTCAGCATCATGGTGATAATAAGACTGACCACTGCTAAGGTGAAAGAAAGTTCTCCAGCCTTTTATGTGCCACTTGTCTTCCATACTGTGCTAGCTGAGCCAGGGGATGTTTTGTATGTCCATGCCCTCATGAGTTTATGATACTGAGGAACGGGCTGGAAATAATGCAGTGATATAATCACCACCAAGAGAGCTGTTAATCAGCATTAGCCATATTGAATTTACCAGCAAAATACAGACAGCAGCCCTGCAGAAAATTAGCATGCAAAATCTATTTTAGTTCAGTCCAACACCGCTTTCCTCCTTACAGAGTCCTGTGGAGTGCAATGCTCTGGTTAGTTTTAATTGATTTAAGACACCAGACTTCTACTACTTCCTTTGGGAGATCATTGCCAGACTCTACTTAAAACCTCCCTGTGAGGAAATCTTCCTGCTCTTATTTTCCTCCATCATCTGTCATTACATTTTCTTGATGCATTCCGGGTAATGCTTCTCCCTTTTGAAGAAATACTGGTGTTATACTCTCTGCCTTCCCTTCTTCTTTGGTTGGTATTACATCATTGATGAAAACCTGGCTAACTCAAAGAAAACAATACTATCACTGTCAGATGGCAGAATAAGAAGCTGAGATGAGAGTCAGCGACGAGGAATGCTCGTAAAGAAGGCAGCATTACAGATGCAAATATAGAACACTTTTAGCACAGCATTTTTCTAAAACTGGGCATGAGCTGTTCTAAAATTAGGAGGAGGGTTACCTCACTTTCATGTTAGGAACATCGTATTTTTGCAAGGGACTCCTATGGCAGAGATTCTATTTAAAGGCAGTTGTACACACACCCACAGGCACCACAAGGGACACACCACTATGGGTGAACTCCCTCTGGCTCCCTATTGTATGGGGTCCCCTCCATGACAGCCGATCGAGCGTGGAAGCCTCTGCGTTGCCTGTGTTGCCCACACACGGGATGTGGCCTCCGAGCACATGCAGAGGTCTGACATTTCTGAGGATAGGCTGGACTCACTGTGTGCTGCAGAGTTCATCAGTGCTGCTCATTAGCTGCTGCCCAGACTTCCAGATGTCTCAAAATCCCAGACAAATAGACAAAATCCTCCAGTTCTGCACAGACAGTATTTCTTAGAGGGGGAAAAAAAGGTTATTTCCAAGGGAAATATAGATGTCTGGTAACTCTGCTCTGAGCAGCATCTGTATGAAAAGCTGCATATGGAGTGGGGAAGGTCAATCCCTGCAAAATGCCAGCAAGTCTGAGTTCAATTTAAAGAGGGGAAAAGTGATTAAGGGCAAGGAAAGATCATTGTAAACATGTAGGAATGTAAAACTTGGCAAGGCAGTATCTAAAATGGAGCAAGAGAATGTTTACAGTAATCTGATGCATATGATCATCAAGAACAGAGAAGAACTGTCTAGTCTGCTATGGGGTGCTACTGATGATTGCAAAGAAGAAACTTTGAAGAATGAAAATGTAGAGATTTTCCTTTGATTCTTTAACAGTGAGTTCAGTGAGATCTTGGAAGGCTTTCCAAGGAAGGTGATGGATACCTCATCTATGAGTACTGCAGAGCAAAACTAACTTGCTCTGGCAAGGCACGCTTTAATTTGCTAGGCTTTTCCAGGCCTAATTTCCGTGTTAATGAGAGCAGAGTGCCAGTGATCTTCTAGAAAACAGCATCAAAGTTCAACAGTGAATGTACAAGCAACTGTTTTAAATAAAGCATACCTAGGGCATATTCAAAGAACAAGCTCACTGGTGATGGTGCGGGACGGCAGAAGCCCCTCTTCCCCTCAGTCAATGAGATCTGCAGAACATCAGTTGCTAAACCCTATCAAACTGTGGATAAATTAGATGGTCAGACCTGGAGCCCTGCTGAGAAAGCAGAAGTCCTGACAGAGCAGCAAAGGCACAGTTATTATCTTTATGCATTGGAGTAGTCTTTTTAAAATCGATAGGAACAATGATGGGTTTTCTGTGAAGCATGAAAACTGCTTGTAAAATTATGGATTAAATTTTTTGTATTTTGATTTTCAGGTTAAATTCATCACCGGGTACCTAAAAACAGTTGGAAAGCCTTCATCTCTAATCACCAAACATCAATTTAATTATTGGGCTATTTTGCAGGGAAGGAAGAAAGGAAAATTGAATCAAATCTCATATGCTGCGTATCAAATCCCAAACTAAATATTAATTTAGAACAACTGGATAGAAACACACAAATAATGCGACCGTTTTCTCGCAGAACTCAAAATCAATCTGGTATTCACATTGTTTTGCAGTGGGCCTACGCTGGAACCCACTTTGTTAACCTTTCAGTGTTCCTATTGCAGTCTAAAGGCGTGTGTGGAGACCTTCCAAATCCACTTCAGCACTGAAGTTTGTCTAATAAACCCAAGGATATATCAAACAAACTACTAACTTCTCACTCGGCCAGCGTGTTCCTAACAGCACAATTTATATAATCAAACACATGCTGGAAATAGGAGATAAGATTAGTGACAGTTAACTGCTGCTATTTTTTTCCACAGCCTGAAGAAGGTCTCTGGGATTAAATATTAACTCTAATCTTATTTGCTAAAATTAGCACACACTGTATTCTTTTTCTTTTACAGCCGATTGCAAGTATAGCACAGAAGTTATTTTCAGAGTGTAATCTGATAACCAAAATCAGTCACCAAAGCTGTTATTCCATTAAGAGTTAAGAGACTTCCTGGCTATTTACTTAGTTATTTTTACCTGGGATGCTGGAGACTGGCAGATCCTGTTTTTCCTAGCTTGAAATTATTTGGTTTTGGAAAACTGTTTGAAACTTTAAATATATTCCTAGGCTCAAACAGGTCAGTTGTGTGAAAAATCAATGGGGCTAGACATCATGTTTTTTTTCCTATACTTGCTCAAAACAAGCCTGCACATAGTCAGGAATTATTTTGTAACCATGATCCTTTTACATAAGGTGAGAACAGGCAGGAGGCAGGAAAAAGTCAGAAAAAGATATAATAAATAGCAGAGTACTTTTGTAAGCCAGAGCCATGCCAGTATTTTACTGCATTTACCCCTCTTTAATTTAAATGTTCTCTCACCAGCAGCTTATGGATGTATTTCCCTTATCCGCTTATAAAGCCGTGGAGCTCCTAAAATGAGTAATCACCCTTAACAATCCAACTTGGATGAGAAGCATCAGATGCAGGTATTTGTACTGTCTGATCTTTTAACAAGACAGGAATGTACAAGCTGCTGATAGAAAAGACTGATAAAGAGAGGCCTTTGTTTTCATTCTAAAGCCACTTTTTAATTAAACAGATACCCCGATGGATCCAGCTTAACATTCTGCCACTTCAGGTAGTACGTACATACTTGGACAGAAAAGTGACCCAAAGTCCAAGTGACAGTCTGACATCTCCTGCATCACATTGTATCGCATCACACCTCATTGCAGGGGTGGGAAGCCACCACACTGCCACCATGACAGACACCCCTGGGCACGAATGCATGCCAGGCGATGGATGCATGGAATGCATGCCAGTGTTCTGGGAGAACCCAGACACGCTGCCCCCTTCTTTGGGAGCCTGATTTACCTGCTTTAATTCTTTACTTTTTTAGAAAAAAGTTCCACTGAGAATGCTGCCACCTGCAAAGCCGCATCAAGGGGCACCCTGGTACCTTTCCAGTGCATCCTTCACAACAGCTTCTTTATGCATCAGGCTGAGAGCTCCAAGGAGATGCTTAATAAACTTTAGCAGCACTTTTACGAAAGACGCCATGTTGGAAATGCTAGACCAGCTTCCATTTTTGTGCCCGATCCCCACGCAAATACTCCTTTCAGCTTTCCCCCTTTAAAGTCCCAACTTTTGGCCGGATGACAAATTTACACCAGAAGGCCTGTGACAGTATTTACAAATCTAAGGAGGAAAGCAAATCACTTCTTACTGTCCTCTCCAGCCTAACAAACATTCAGGAGCAGCACTTCAAAGGGCCTTCTCCCTCCCCATTTGAAAAAGAAGGAAAACACCTGTATTTCTCAGTGCCCAGGAAGCACCACGATGCTCCTGGTGTGACTGAGAGGAAAGAGAGGTCATTAATGCTAGACTTGCCTTGAGGATGGCGAGCAGCAATTGCAAACTGTGTCCATCACCCCATGAGAAGTGCGTCAGTGCTGATGGTGGGGCAAGTGGCTTGGAATTGATTGCCAAGCATAAAGATGGCGTAAGCAGCCAGCAGATCAATGCCCGTATTATTGGTTATGTCAGCGCTCAACTGCACTTGACTTATGGGTGGAGCGTAAGAGTTAAGGAACCCACATACTTGGGGTCTTCTGAATCAGATACATTGTGGTAATAGCCTCATCTAAACACTAGTTTATTAAACCATGAATGGTATACTGCCTGTAATGCTACGCATCAAACCAGGAGAATGACAGCTGAAGTACCACTGTCTGGAGAAAATATCTTAATGAACTTAAGCAGAACACTTTTTTCTTAACTAACTCCATAGTTTGTGGTACGCTGTCAATGTTGGAGGCTGCCCAGGACAGCTGAACAACAGGGAAAATTCAAAACCATGGCCAAGAGATTATCTGCTGGCAGGAATAGGTGAAAAAATTGGAGAAGAACTTTCAAGCTGCTGAGGTCAGACTCTGGGTGGAGGTGTTAGAAACAGAGATGAGGATGATTCAAGTAACCTTTTCTCTGAAGGAACCACTTGGCTACGACAGGACTGAATCAACAAAGAACACATAAAAACCAGTGGCACTAATTAGCAGTTTAAACACTCAGGCATGAACTGGAAGATAAAGCAAAGGGAAATACTGCTGTGATATCTGGCAGTTTGCAGTACATTTGTTTTTCCAATGCAACTTACACCTTAAGAAACCTGGAATGCAGTAACAGGGGATGGCACAGGCAGGTGGCTCAGCAGTGATGCTACCTTCTCTCCTTGGGGCCTGCACAAGCCACGCTCAAACCATCAAGGAAGAACTAGGCAGAAATGAACAGATTTTAACCCAAGAACATCATCAGAATTGAAGTGCAGCTAAAATTTAAAATTAAAATCAGTCCTGCATTTTTGCAAAAGGAAAACTAAACTGACCCTCAGATTAAAACAGAAAAAAATTAAAGAAGAGAAAGTGTTGAGCAGTGAGGAGGGGGGAGGAGGAAGTGGGAAAGCTTTCACAGAATATAAATTGTGAGAGAAGAGTCTGTGAAAGATCTGATTAGGTGCATATCATGAGCCAAAGTGGGGAGGAAAAGGGAAAACAAAAAGCAGTTTAAGAACTTCTCGAAGGAAGAAAGAAACTCTAGAAGCCTCTAAGTTACATTAGGAAATAGCAAAATAGGCAGAAAATTAAGACACATGTAGAAATGCGCTAATTCCGAGGGTGCTTATGGGAGTGGTTCAGAGTTTCTGAAGCTGCAATTAATACACAAGCAAACACAACAATACAGAAAAATTACAAAGACTGTAAATTACACGAATACTCCTCTTTCCAAAGTATGGCAGAATCCATTTATGTGAATAAACTATGTAATCCAATGTATTAAATGCACACTGCATTAAAGGCACTGTAATTACTTTATAAAAACGAGGAATACTTCACAGCAAGACGTCTCACTACAAGCCCTACTATTATACTTCGCATAGCGTAGGAAAGAAAGAAGCAGGCTCTGTCAGATATGATTTAGGAAAACACAAGGGTGCAGTCTGAGGAAGAGAACTAAATCAGAAGACAAAGGAGCTGGAGAAGAAGCAGGCTGAGGAAATGGTGCTGGCTAACGCCCGATGCAGCTCATGGATGCTCAGCTGTGGGTTCCATGGGGCTGATGATGCCAGTGCTTCCAGAATTACCTATGACCATGCACTAGCATGGCACAATATATAAAATCACTGGCATCCTTAGGCTTGGGTAGCAGAGAGCACAGCCAAGCAAATACCGGAACATCTGAAATTTAGAGATGCTTCTGTTGGGCTGTGGAAGGAACTGAATATCAAAGGCTTTACTATTGCACTTCACAAGCTAACCAGGCAATTACAGTTATTAACTAGTATGCTGAAACCCTGTATAAATAACCTGGCTTCCTGCAGGCATCGTGTTTTTAACACAAACCCTGCCAAATACTGCATAAATTCCAGATTTCCTTCCCCTCGTCCCCTGACTTGCTTTTTAATTTCTGGTATTTGGACACACAGTTTTTCTGTGTTCACCTTGGTTTTGCTCCTGCATGGCTACTAGCAGATCTGAGGATTATGGTGCTTTTTGTTCCACTGCTTGGTGTATTCACATTTCATCAATGATGTCCACTCAGCTCAGCAAAGCACATTTGCAAGGAGGACCAGCCACTGCTGAGCTGCCAAAGTTCGTCTCCTCCCATCCTCCATGAGGAGCAGTTAACTCCTCCCATGGTAGCCCAAAACGTTAGCTAAGCCTCCATAAATCCCATTGGAAAAAAATCAGATGTATTTGCTTTCTTACTGAGATCACGCCTGCTGCGAAAAAAGGCAAATGGCTCTTTCAGTCCCTAAAGAAGCATAGGCTCAGCAGGAGTGCCCTGCAGCACAGTGGTCAGAGGACGGGAAGGACGGGCAATGGCATTCCAGCCACAACCCTGCGCTCAGCTCCGCGCTCTTCCCAAGGACTTGACTTTCTCCTTTTTGACCTATCTTCTTTAAGATCTAACCAGCAAGTGGGGCATAGAAAATGCCATCTATGCTAGAAGCCCTAGAAATACTCTTCACGTAGAAAAATGATGCCATTTCCAGCTTGACATGTGACTTCCCAGGAGGGTGGAAGTTGGGACTTTACAGCTATTTGTGTGTGTGTGTTTCTACATATGCTCACGTGCACCCACGCATGCTAGTGTGAGAAAGAGACTAGAGAACGTGAACGTGTGTGAAAGGGGCTGAATTAGCCCCATCTGCTCTAAGAAGATCATCATCTCCTTATATTTCTGTTACCGTCATATCATTGCCACACTAGAGTGCTTCTAAAAGGCTACAGCTCTGGCAGCCAGCATC
Organism: Loriculus beryllinus; assembly: GCA_039877255.1. Classification (NCBI taxonomy): domain Eukaryota; kingdom Metazoa; phylum Chordata; class Aves; order Psittaciformes; family Psittacidae; genus Loriculus; species Loriculus beryllinus. Next base: position 27,700 of record JBCJKH010025786.1, read on the forward strand.
ATTACAGCTGCTCAGATTATTAGAAGTATAAATAAAGTCTCAGAGACACTACTAAGAAAATATTAACTACAATTATCACCGTCTGATAAAATAATGAACAGTGAAGTGTTATTCTGCTGCCTCAGTCACCAGTGCGCATTTATATGTGCCTTGAGTAATGAAAACCAGTTTATTTGCATACTGAATCATCCTGGAATTGATTCTTGCTATTTTATTTTGTTTATCTTTCTAAGGGTCAAAGAGGCTGAAACTCTGTGTTTGCAGAATTCAGTGTATCCCACCTCCTTTTCTACCCTATGTAATCCCATTAATTCCAAGTGAACAAAAAGCCATGCCTGCAGCCATGCACATACCTGTCAGAGAAAGGAGACAGGGAAGTGTGCAAGCTACCAGCAGCAGCTCTAAAACCTCCTGATGGACTTTTATTCTTGGACGTTGCTGCTTTTTCTCCCTAGATGAGAAGCAAGGGCCCACACAATGTCAATGCCATGTTTGCTGTGTGGATCCTTCTCGCCTTTGCCTCTTCTGCTGGTCTGCACTGCTCTGCCTATGTCAGCTTGTTTTTCCCCACATTCCCAAGTGACCCTGGGCAGTACTGTCCCTTCTTGACGGCAGTGAGGAACTGGGCTTGGCTTCTAATTAATAGAAGTTATGACTTCTCTACAAGCACTGGGAGAAAAAGTTCTTAACCTGGTTCCCAGTGCTGATGGTGGCTGACACTGCCCAAACACAACTGCTGCAAAAGAGACATTTTCTCTGCCAGAGCTTGTGGGAAGCTGATGACTCAGGGAGACAGCATGGTGACACAGGTAGCTGTGGAACATTAGCAAGCTGGATACCCAAGCTGGGCTGTTTCTGCTGGAGTGCAGAAGGCTGGTCCAGGGTGAGAGCGTCTGCCAGGCTCCTGGGGAAAAGGGTACATCACAGCTGGGTACATCACAGCCAGGTAGAAAGGAAAATTAGAAAGGTGACAGAGAGGGGCAGCCACAACTAAATGCAGTTACAAATGAAGGCAAAAATGCAATCCTGAGTGACAGAAAAGGGAAGAGCTCATCTTCCAAGATAGCTTCCCTCAATCCAGGCCAGAAAAACCCTGCACCATACCTCTGGTGTTTTTATCCCACTGCCCTTTCTCTGTGCCTGTTCCTATCATTTCTCCAGTATCTCATGCTCCCTTGTCTGGTCTCTTTTCCTCATCTACAAGCCTTTTGTTCACCAACCCCCACTTCCGTGCTGCCTGCCAGCTCTGAGCAGCCAGCCACCTTTTGATTTGTGCACCCCAGGGCTCTTGCTGCCTGCACGGGTACAACAGTGATGGAGGGCAAAAAGTGGGATGCAGAGGCAAAAGGAAACACCATCCTGAAGTGCTCCCCTTTGCCAGCTGTGAGGGAAGGACAGCTCATAGGAGGCAATCTTCTCCCTCCATACAAATCACTGCTAGGATGAACCTCCGCTCCTGGGAGGCAAAGAGTCGAGCTGCAGCCTTCCTCTGTTTTCCCCTCCAGCATTCTCCCTCTCCTCATTCTCCGTAGTTGGCCTCTTCTGGCCACTAAAGCAGGTTAGACGTGGCGTGCCCCGAATAAATGACCCACATTAATTTTTCCTCTTTAATTAAAGAGTTATGTGAAACAATTTGCTATGGGAAAGAAAACAATGCATTGTTCCAGACACATTTACAAAGACAAACATGATATTCCCAAATGAATTTTGTTCCCTTTAAGCCTTTATGGAAGGCACAACACAGAGAATGGTAAAGGATTTGCTGAAGAAGAACTGAAGTTCATTTTAAACCAGTGTACCATGTACAAATGCTGTCTTACAAATAGGATTATTTAATTTAAACCTTAGATCTGTCAAGTTCCATTACTTCAATTGGAGCCTGTCGTTTCTTGACTTCATTATAAATCAGGATTATATTACAATTTACATTAGGTAAAGTCACTGCCTCAATAGGAGGCAGTGAAAAAAAATTACACAGCAGTCAGTAAATAGAGCAAAGTCACTGCGCTGTTCTTGAAAGGCAAAAAGTCATCTTGCTAAATGAGGGTCTGAGCTGTCCTGTACCAAGACTGTTCCTAATAAATAAAAGACCTCTGGGAAAAGTGCTGAGCATACGCTGGATCTATTTTCAGCTAGCATCAGCAGCTGCTGCCCCTGGGATCACATCTTTGCTCATACCCTACACCATATGTAATCACTCCAGTGCTGCAACCAGTAAGATAATGAAAGAGCATGGCATAAATCTATACTTGAGTGGAATGCAAAATGAGAAAAATAATACAAAAAAGGAGGAAATAAACCACATTTTCAAGTCATTAGGAAGAAAGACTTTGACATATGAAGTGTTGCAACCATTAATAGCACTTATCATATACAGAGGAGACAAAGAGACAAATTAATCAAACTGACAGAACTGGGACATTTTATGCTAATGCTGGCTCCTGGGTTTTCGTTTGTATTCCTCTGTGTCTGGAAAACTGATACCATTACAGGGCAGGAAATTGCATGAATAACATGCAACAGATCATAAAAATTCACACACCAAGTGCAGAAACACTGCCAAAAGCACTGTAAAAACAAGGCTAGAGACCTCAACAGAGGAACTACCAACAGCTAATGAATGCAAATCAGACAGGAATATTTCCCATCCATGCATAACAATAAGACATAGGCTGTGACTCCACAGTCTCCAATAGTGTAGGTAAAATAAAGCCTGGAGAGCAAACACACAGATAGCTGGGTGGAACTGCTGGCCAAGCCAGGGTCTATGTTTGTTCACAGTACTTCAGCCAGCAGTTTAAAGCCACTGGGGAACTGGCATAGCCAAGTGTCGCCTCTGTCTAAATGTGCCACTGTGTTAGATTTAATTTAATGAATCGGGTAGAGGAGAGAGTAGGAGGACGATGAAAGAGGAAATAAAACAGAGCCATGAAACAGCACATAACCACACATAACAAAAATCCCTCACCCCTGTGCAAATCCACAGCACGCAGTAACAACCCTCACAGAGAAACACATTTCAACATTACTCATTTGGGAAATATAAGAATACAAAACATGCTTGCTGTCCAAAGCCACAGCCATGTTGTAAGGGGCAGGAAATGGCAAGAACTACAGGAATGCTGGGCAGGGCACGGTGTAATGCAGGATCTTGCCAAGGTTCCTTCGTTTGCTGTAAAGGCTTCTCAGGGACCTTTAAAGAACCCTGGCAAACCAGAGCACTGGTGAAGTGCAGAGAGAGCTCATCAGCCATATAAACACCAAATGACAAATACATTCATTTGATGGGCAGCCACTGCATTTTTCATCGCTCTTCGTTTTCAGTAAAGTGATGCTTCCCCCTTATGCAGTAGCTACCATATAAACCCAAGGCCAGGACTAACTTTGGGGGGGTAAAAAGAGTAAAGCTGATAGCTTTTGGAGCTGTATCCATTTCAGTTGCTGCTCTCACGTTCCCCAGAATAGAATGACATGCAGCTGATACGACTAAGCAAGAGCATTTGCATGTCAGAACCACATGCATAAAGAGGGTGAGTAAATGCCAGCCTGCCCAGGGATGGCTGCTTTCCTGAAGAATAAGTACAGATCAAGTTCTTCCCACATTTGCTGGAGGACCTCATGTTCAGAGGTGGCAGGGCAGGAGTTGTTTCATCCCAGCAGAGATGGGCATGGAGATTATACAATAGAGAGCCCAGCTCTTCAGAAGACTGTTATGAAGGTTTTACAGAGTTTTGGTCATGTGAATAGGGTTTATATCCAAACTCCAAAATCTCCTTCTGTTCCTCTGATCACTACTAAGGTCTCAACGGGGTGCTTGGCATGGTACCAAAAAATGGTGTGCACAAAGACAAGCTGATCCAAGAGCTTTCCAAAGACAATGATGATGTAACATTCGTTCTAAGGGGATGTCCTGGGTTCAGCAGTAGCAGTCATTTTTCTCCTTAGTAGCTGGTGCAGTTCTGTATTTTTTTGACTTTCAGCTTGGGAACAGCACTGATAACACTGATGTTTTTAGCTGCTGCTCAGTAATGTTTACTCTGACCAGGGACTTCCTGAGTCTCATGCTCTGCCAGGGATGAGGGAAGCTGGGAGGAAGCAGAGATAGGACACCTGACCCAAACTGACCAAAGAGGTATTCCATACCACAGCATGTCATGCCCACTATATAAACTGGGGGCAGTTACCCAGAAGGGCTAAATTGCTGTTTGGGTGAGGCTGGGTA
>JBCJKH010025788.1:0-17873 GCA_039877255.1 Loriculus beryllinus
TCAGCTCAGTCTCCCCTGTTCTGGCAGGTTCAAGCCATTCCCCTTGGCCTGGCCCTACAGGCATTTGTCCAAAGCCCTTCTCCAGGTTTCCTGTAGCACTAGGAGCTGCTATAAGGTCTCCCTACAGGCTTCTTTTCTGCAGGCTGAACAAGTCCTGGCACACACACAGATTCACACTTCCAAAAGGTTTTTAAATGGAGGCTCATTTCAGCTGTAACTAAGCAGTGACAAGCACTTCTGTGGATGATGATTTGGAACCTACATATTAGAAAAAGGAAATCAAGTGGGTGAAAGCGTTACAAGTCCACATAAAACAGTGCCTCCCTTCTAAGCGAAAACAGTTTGGGTTTGAGTTAGAATGACTGGGGCAAGCCCCTCTTCAACTTCAGGGTGTGTGGAATGGACTCGAGAAAGTTTGCAGACCTTATAAATTCAACAACATAAGGGAAGAGCAGAGCTCGGAGCCTGTAAAACCTGTGAACTGCTCAGAATGTCATCTGCAGAGACAGCAGTTGAAAATCTTTGTTCTGTGAAGTAAATGGTCAAATGCTTGGATGCTTCAATGAAGTAAAGATTTCCCCTTCACAGCAGCAGTTTCTTGAATCTAGAAGTTCTGTCTTTCCCATAGGATTTATAAAGTCATAGTTCAGAGGTGCTCCTTTTTTCCCCCTCAGACACTCCTGAAAGTGCACAGTAATCATCCACTGTCTGAATCTCTCCCTCTACTTAGAAGCAAAAAAGAATTTCACTATTTATTCTATGTAAAAACATAGATGATTAAAAACAAAAAAAGCAACCCAAACCATTTCTGCCCTACTCCACAGGGTATTGAGCTCTCAGCAAAACAGGTTAGAAGTCAACTAAACTAAGTCTGAAGGATTCTCACAGCATGGACTGAAGGCTACCGTGTGTGAGTGGCGAGTGTGTGAGTGGTGTGCCACCATCTACCCTGTGTTTCTCAGAGGATACTGGAATTTCATTTTTCAACCCACAGGTTTTGAACACAGCAAACAGTGAACCACAGTGTTCTAACAGCCTTTGTCCCCTAAAATCTGTTTCTCTAGCCTTCAGTCCATTATCAGAGTGCAATTATTTCTTTCAGGAAAAGTGATCAGTACTTTTATACTTCATTCACATGCAAAAGACACTTTAATGAGAGGATCCGTCTCATTATTTTCCCTCTGGAATCTCTCTGGAAAGGGTCCTTATACATTTCTCCTTTCTAAAATCTCTCAAAAAGAAGTCCTCATAACTCTCATTTAAGAACCTGACCATATATCAGAATTGCAACTAGGTAGGATACTTCACCACCTGACAACTCAGCACTTAAAATGGGATCACTGAAGCATGATCATGGGATGAAGCTGGGATAGGCCTCCCTAGGGCAAGAAGAAACTGTTATTTAAGCACTTCACAAGATCAACATCTTCACATTCCTCAGCAGAGCAGAGAATAGGCTGATCAGGATGGCCCTCAAGGAGATGTTCCTCATATATTTGTTTTGACTTGTGTCTATGACACAGAACTGTCTTACCCACACTGAGAAACTGCACTTACAGATGGACAGAAGAAGATGAACATGAACTACACATGACAAAAGGAGAAGGAACTAAATACCACCTTCATTGAAAATTGCAATGTCTGGGAAAAAGGACATTGAGATCTATGTCACCAAGAGCCTCTGAAATACACAGACCTCTGTGGAAGTACTTTCCTTATCAGAAAAGAGAATAAACTGACAAGTGCATAACGAGATCAGGCATACAGCCATGAAAAGTTACAGGCTGTCGTTAACTATGGAGGCACAAATCTTAAAAGCCACGTGATCTGGGAGAACAAACTTGTGTATACCTACTGCCTTTAAAGACCCCGTTCTTCACTGTGAAATGCTATTTTCCTTAGGAGAATTGAAAACACGCAATCAAACTCATTAGAATGAGAGATGCAGGTTGTGTAAAGGGTAATGGGTTTTTGAAAATCTGGTCTTATTTTGAAGATACATTCCAGAAGGATTTCCTAACAACTTTCCTAATGGGAACTGAACCTTTACAATTAAACCCCATACTTCTCATTACTTGATATGGTCATCTGCCTAGGAACTCATCTCTGCCATTCTAGACAGCCTTATCACTAAGTATAGTTTGAGATCTACTTACTACAATTCTCAGTACCATGCCATGAGATTTTGCTATCCAAACTGGAAAAGGGGTCTTATAAAGCACTCAGTACTGGTTTACCATCTCTGTTATCGACCCCATTGGTAGTCCAACTTGATTCATTCTATGAGCAAAGAAGGAAGTTGTCCAAAATAGCAGCTTTAGGGGGCTGGTATTTCACATGGGGGCTTCTGAACGACCATTAGCCCTCAGTGAGTGCACACAAGGGGGAAGGTGGCGGCTTTCACAATAGCCAGACCTGCATCACAGCTAAGAAGGACTTCAGCTTTAGTGTTAATTAATAGCTGTAAGCAAACAGAGTGCCTTTGAGAGTCCCCAGCAGAAATAAATACAATTCCTAGAGCAAACTAACAATAAATACTGAAGAAAGGGTTTCATACCTTAAATTCCTCCAAGATTTTGTAATTTTTCCCATGATATTCACAAAAGTTTTTCACTTCTTTGCATTCTGGACAGCATCCGTTGTGTTCCACTTTTGTACACTTCGGGTGGATTTTAGGACATTCCGGTTGATCACAAACAGGTCCATCCTCAGTACAGACACAGGGACAGTTGGAATGCCCCGGGAAAAAACGTTCTCCCAGTTTGTACACAAAGCCACTGTCATCCACACAGCCCTTCCCTCGGTAGTCATCAAAGATCAGATTGTCGTTGCTGGAGGTCTGGTCCCCTTCATCAGCAGGGTAGTCTTCATGATTGATGGCAGCTGGGGTGACCAAAGCAGGGATTACAAAAAGAAGCATCCAGGCATCATGGATACGAAGAGCCATCCCCCTCCTCAGCTGCTCCATGGGATCTCAATGCCAGATGGAAACAGCTGCTTCCATAGGGAGACCAGTGTTGTGGTCTGAAAACAAATATTTTTAAGTGAGAAAACCCTCAAAATTCTAATGAATAATGACTTATGAAGGCCATAGTTTCAACCAGCACCCAAGAATACATCAGTGCTTTCAAACTACACAGGTAACTGCCACTGTTTCATTCAAATTAAGCCTCTTCTCAATTGTTGTGAAGGCGAATAAAGCATAGGGAATACATAAATTAGACATACATGCCTTTAAGCATATGCACACAAAATATCTTCATAGAAATGGTGGCTCACAGAATCACCTCATTTTTACTGTTCGGTTCAATTTTCTGATGCACCAGAAACTAAACTAGAGGCTTGAAATACTAGAGGGATAGGCAGCTCTGATTTCGACCCAAGTTTAAGCATGCTGTGGCCACTGTTCCTCTCTGCTAGGTATGGTGCACTGCCCACTTCATTAAACTGAGGTGGGAAACCTGAGTTGAAAATGAGGCAAGCATAATCTGTAAGTAGATCAGCCCCCAGTATGAAAGATGGTGCTGGGTTATACTTGGTCGATGAGCGGTGGAACAGCATGGAATTTTATATACAGCATTTCTGAAGAGCAAAAGGGACTACCTGAGCTACCAACACAGCCCAGCCTCCAGCAGGTACATATAATCCCAACAGAAGCAAAGATGTAATTCACCTTCTCCATTATTCAGCATGTCATTTCCAGGGAGAAACGCAGTGAGCAAGATGTTAAGTGCAACGTGTGGAGCCGCTGAAATGTGTCTGCGTGATTAAGCCGGAGCCTTGTTAAAACTTTGGGAGCAATGTTGCATGGTCTGACCCTGGAGAGCTCTGCTGAAGTAGTGGAACCGAGGACTGACCCAGAGTGGGAGAGGAGCTTTGCACTGCCCCCGAGGGAGAGTCATCTCCAGGCAAAGGCTGAGCACGTGTGTCGTGTGTGCACTGATGGCTGCCCATGGTGCCACCTCACTGCCACCAATGTGTGCTACCTGCACACCCAACAGCCAGGGATGCCCCAGCAGCAAAATGGTTTCTGACCTCTCCTAAGAGAGCTGGGCAAGGTATTACAGGAAACTTTTACATGAGATGAAATACTAGCGCTACATGGATTAAGGAACACCGGAGGTAGCTCCTGGCACAGACCAAAAATGGACTGGTTGGAAGTGTGGCATTTCTTCTGTTGCTCCGTTCCCACAGCGTGCACACACAGCCACACACAGTATATACAAACATGCATTAAATTACACACACGCAGGCAAACACGTACTCCCCCCTCCACCCTTCTGGGAGATCTGTTTATGTATTGGGATTTTTTGGTGGACTGCAGATGCTCAGCAATTAATTCTCCCTTAACTGAAGCAAAAAAGCAGCAGCAGGAGGAGGAAGGTTTAATCCCAAAGAAGCAGCTAAGGGATCCTGTTGACAAAGCAGTTTTTCCAAAGCCACAACAGAGGGAGACACCGGATATTACACAAGCTTTATCAAATTCAAAAGATATCTTCTTAATTGAAGTACTAGATACATTTTCATCACCAGGATTATGCACCCTGTTACTACTATCTGCAATATCTATTGTAACATGTTGTTTGGGAATCAAGTGTTTCATGCAGATGTGGTTGCTCTAGGTATCATCTCCAGAGCTGAGAATCTCACCCACCCAAATGCTACAGGTAGGCTGCAAAATTGCAGACTGGGGGGCATTCAGAAGGAGGAAGAAAAGCAGAAGCAAATGAAGTAACTCATGGCTTGGGAAATGTGAAACAATTGAGAGAATCTGTTGAAGTTTTGATGAGGAAGCTCTGCAAATCATATATATACCATATATATATAAAAAGTTCTCCAAAGATCATAAATAAGAGCACTATATTTTGCTACAGCATCTGAGCTGTCCCACAGCAACTCACAAGGGCTCTGGCTCAGCAGTGGTCCTGGACGTCAGACAGACTGCAGACGTCTTGCACAGACAGATTTCAACAAGTAAACAAACGCTGCTCATCTCAGAATGAGTTTACAGCCGAACTTTCTTATCATTTCTCATCATGAGAGAGGCCAGCATCGTAGGCAAGTCTCTGAGTAAAACATTTCCACCCGCCTTCCCTCACCGCAAGTGAATAATTTACACTTACCTAATCAGGCTCGATCTGAAAGCTGAAAGGGGTCACAGGCCAACACGGACTAAAAGGTTAGAAACAGGTTAGTAAAAGCAGTTCCTCCTAATCACATTTTCAGTGTTGACTCACGGACAAGCCCTTTTCCTCCACCTCCCATCGCAAAACACGGGAAAGCAGCAGCCCAGCAACCACAACATGAGAAATAAGCTTTAACCCAGTGTTCAAGATTCAAAGCGAGCAGCGGCGAGGCGGTCCAGAGGCTGGGATGCCGCGGAGAAACCCCGATGCCAGCAGCACAGTCATCGCGGCGAACTTGGGCTGGATTTCCTCAGGTCTTGGAGAGGGGGAAGGACCGGGGGGGGTGAGGGGGGAGAAGAGAAAAAAACCCCATATACATCTATATATCCCCTCCCTATGCCCAGCGGATCTCCTGCGCTCCAAGATTTGCCACGGCGAGGGAGGGAGGGGGGGAAAGGGGGCTGGTTATGCAGTGAGCAGGCGGCGGAGGGAGGGCGGAGGAGCCCCGCGGCCGGCGGGCGGGCAGCCCCCGCTCCCCTGCGGGGACTTCCCGGGCCGGGGGCCGGGCATGCCCGCTGCGGACCGCGCCGCTCCGCGCTCCCGCCTCTTACTATTGAAATGAATTATAATTGTGGTAGGAAAAGAAGGGGGGGAAAAAGAAGGAAGAGGGGGGAGAAACATAAAGAAATCCGTCTGCCGAGCGCTCAGGCCCGCGGGCGCGCCATGGCCGCTGTGCCCGCGGGCGGACGGCGGTATTTCCGCCGCTCCCCGCCGCCGCTCGCCCCGAGTCCTGCTCGCTGCTGCCGGCGTCCGGAGCTTGTGCCGCGGGGGGAGCGCCGCACCCCCGCCCTGTCTGCATGATTAAAACTTCACATCTTCCCCGTGGCTGGCACCGCGGAACGGGCGCCCGGCTCTGGTGTCGCGTGTGATGCTACATTAAGAATCAATCTCCTTGCAGTTCGGCTGCTCTGTCATTAGGCGTCATTGTAAAGCTGCTTCTCCAGGAAGGACCGAGAGAGAGTCTTGATGTTCGGAAAAAAACAAGAGTGTCAACAGAAAGAGGGAGAAATTGGGGTTTTTATTTGGATAAAATACAGAATAATACTCCTTCCGGGCTGTTATTCCCACTGCACACATTAACTATGAAAACAATTTACTAAGCCCTCACGGCTCTCTTGTCAAACCGTTTTTTTTCCATGAGATTAAGGTGAGGTTCAGCAGCGTGCTGGTCCTCATTTCCAGAGACAAACCTTACCGTCGGCACCCCCGGAGAGCAGCAGCTTTGCCCGGTGATGGAAGCCAACGCTGTGCACTTCGCCGCTGTGGCCCCGCAGGCTGGATTGCTGCCCAGATGCAACTTGCAGAACCTTAACGGATCCATCGCCGCTCGCCAGAGCCACGACCTGACCTGAAATCCAGGGGAAAGTTATCGAGGTTTGCAAAGGCAAAGCAAGACAGCGGCGCTGGGAGTTTTGAGATCGTTTTAAAGATGTCCATGCACGTTCCTGTTGTCTGAGATAAATTAACGGAGAGTTGGACAGATCAATAATGATGAGATTGGATTTTGGAGTGATTAAGTGAATCTGGAAACCCCAGCATGCTACTCATTAGGAGCACAGCTATTTTCCTTGTATTTGGATACAATTATTCAGGGCCAGATTCTGACACAGAGACTGAGCACAAGAGAAGTAGATGCTGTTCAGATACTTGGAAGTATCAGCATCAGACTGTGCTCTTAATACTGCTTTTCTTGTACACGTCTGTAAGAAATGAAGCTCATAGAATCAGAGAATGGTTTGGGTTGGAAGGGACCTTCAAAGGTCATCTAGTTCAACCTCACTGCAATGAGCAGGGACATCTTTAATGTGGGTTTTCAACCAGGTGTCAAGGATGTCAGTTATCTGGATGGACTTGATGATCTTAAAGGTCTTCTCCAACCTAGTTGATTCTATGATTCTGCTATTCAATCTAGCTGACCTGAGTGCCTTGTTCACTTACACCCTTAAAGAAAAATGATGCTAATAAAACTGTTAATACAGAATTCCGTCTAACAGTATCAAAAAATTAAAGAAAACCTGAAAAAGGTTCTAAGGAGTGCCCATGTGTTTATTTATGAACCAAATGGACTCAGTTTTCATAGAATTATAGAATGGTTAGGGTTGGAAAGTACCTTAAGATCATCTAGTTCGACCTCATCACTCCAAGAGGCAGATAGAGTTCCTAAATTTATTATCTTCCTGCTTAAGTAAAAGCTGGTATGCGATGTTTGAAGCACCTTTTACTTGCCCAGCCATCAGCTAAAGATTCTCTCCTTTTAGAAATTAACTATAGGAATCATGAGTTTCATGTACAAAAATAAATAAATAACAAAAGAGGATCAATACATTCATTTCAAGGCTGATGCGGGGCTCCCAACAATGGGATCATTGCACTGCCAGGCCTCATCTTGGTCAAACACCTTTTCCTACTAGGAGCAAGTTCAGTATATCCTCCAAATGACTACAGCTCTTTTTATGTATCAGGATTTTCTCTCTGAAAGCAAAGTCATAGCCAGCAAAGGAATAATTAGTATTGACTTTGACAAAGTCAATCTGGCAACGATGTCATCATTTTTTTTAAGATTATGAAAAACTGAAGTTATTTTGCTATTTTTAGCCATTCAGATTATTCACCAAGTACCCAATGGAAACATATTGCCAACAGAAGTTAGTATGGAGGAATCTGTCCCAGCCTGAATAATGCGCAGTCCGTAGGGCCTTGAGTGTGCCTATGTGATGTACAGGGAATATATCCAAGGAATATATTGTCCCTCCATTCAAAGCAATTCTTAACAATGATGTTCTCTGCTCTGCTCATTGAGATCTGATGATTTCGTTTGGCAGCCTGGGAAGTAAACAACTGCCCTTTTCTCCATTTATCCAAGGAAACACACAGCCAAAAAGATCTTACAAATGCACTGAGAATATTTAATCACAAGTTATGCTTAGTGTGGTCATGGATATTTGTGCAAGAAAGGGAACTAGAAAGTAGAACTAACCATGATAAATATGCCCTATTTGCAAACCTTTATAACTACCCGGCTTCTTCATCTAGAACAAAGCCTGACACAGCAAAGATCTGTAGGATGGATTGGAGTGTCCAAAGGAGCAGATGTGAATATTTATTATAAACTCTTCCAGCCATTCTTTGCTGACAGAAGCATTGCATATGGATTTCACTTGCAGCCAGACTCTCCAGGCAGTCGCTGGAATGACTTCTGTAGGAGCCAAACAAATGCCATTTCGCCTGGAGCCCTGACACCACAACAGCTGGGCAGGGGGTTAATGTCACTTTCAGCTTCTCAAACTCAATAATGAACCCAGTCCTTACAAAGAGAGAGGGTCAGGAAGGAGAAAAGATTTAGACAACAGCAGCTGACATCCAGAAAGTAAGGGCAGGACAGACTGACAACTGAGAAAACCGCTTCCGTGTCTAACTCACCCCTCACACCCTCCCCAGTGTTTTTCTAAACCCTTTGCTAGGTAAGTCATACGCCTGAAGCAAAATCACAGCACTCTTATCCAGCCAGTCCGTGCCAGCATCCCGACAGTACTAAGAAATGACAAAACCAATAGGGAAGAAAAACCAGCTAGCAAGGAGGTGCAGTAGTAACCTGCACATGCCTTCATTGCCTGTACGTGCTGGGGAAATGGTTTAGGTGTACAAGGCAGCCCTGATGCAGAATGATTCTTTTCATAGGAATTTTTGTTACCTGAGTTATGGTGTATTACTGTCATGACTATGAGCACAGCCACTGCCTTGCTCAGTAGCAGCGACACGCACAGGCAAATGTGTGTGAGAGAGAACAAAATGGGAGGGGAAGGCACAATATAAGAACATCTCATTTCACTCACCCTTTATGACAACACTGATCTATGCGCTCATAAGAATTTGTTCATTATAATGCAAATTTACTCTCTCCTTCCTTCCTTCCATAAGGAGATGTTTCCTTTTGGAAAGAGGGAACAAATTGTGTTTTATTGCTCTTTCAAAATGTTCTCCAATTAGGAAAGCAAACAAAAACTATTACATAATTGTCATGCAAAGCTCTCTTTTAATGAAAAATACTTACTTCTGCACTGACAAAGGCACTTTGATACAACACGCAGAGGAAGGTAAAAGCCTGGAGATAAATTTTCTTTCATACCTTTGAGCAAACTGTCAGGTGGGGCTGGTCTATGCAAACCCACTGAACTCAGCAGTTACACTGATTTGCATTGAACGGTTTCTTGCTTGGAAGATGTAGAGCCTCAAAGACTCTGACCTCCAGATCTCACAGACTCTAGATCTCCCGCTCATGAGGCTTCCAAAAAGCCTTCTCTGGATCTGCTGGTGCACCTCCCAGACAGGCAACACAGGGAGCTGAAATGAAGCTGTGCTTTGGCTAGGCCCACACCATTCCCGAGCTCATCCTTCTTCCTCAAACTGGCAGACATGAGTGATGACAAAGCATCAACGGATGCTTTTGTTGCCACAACCGAGAGACATACAGTAGTAGCAGCTTTTGTACTAATTATAGCTGATTTGCTGTTGTGCATTGCAACAACATAGGTACTAATTTTTCTGATGTATCCCCATTATGTCCTTAAAATAACATAAGCTCTGACCATCTGGTCATTTGCTTCAGAAAGGATGCAGCAAGTTAGAAAAGTTAGAGGGAGAAAGCCAGCAAAGGCAAATAAAGGTATAAACAACTTCTGTGCAAGTAATCATTAAGAGGGATGACAACTTACCCCAGAAAAAACTATTTGTACACTAAAATGTACTTGGCTGATCACGCTTTCTCCATATGCAAACCTCAAGCTTCAGTCAGCCTGTGCCATCAGCACTGTTTCCCTCCCTGGGGACCCATAAAGAGATCCAGAGCTGAGACAGACCCCAAACCAGCACTCAGGTGGTGTGGGTGAAACACAGAGTTTCCATCAAAATGCTAGTCTGACTCCTGGCTAAATGGGAGCTGCAAGGCAGCCGAAGCTGTCAGGAGCTGTGCAGCACGGGACAGGGTATTTCTGAACAGTCACCTTGCTCCTTGGATGGAACTGAATTTCCTCTGAGCAATCAGTGCTCTTCAGCTCCCTCTTCCCACCCAGCATTTGCGTAAGCTACCTCTGTAAGTTTCTAGTCCTGGTGTCCTACAGAGAAAAAACTCTGTCCCCGATCTCATGTCTGCTACCTCGCCAAGCTGGCAAGGCTCTTGGTTTTAGGCACAAATGCAGTGCTGTTGTTTGGGCTGGAAATACATCTGTATTTAAACCAAAAATCACTCATGCCCTTCTAGAGAAATTATTTCTAAGCTAAAACCATATCCCTGCATTGTTTTGAAACCAGAATGGGATGCTGAAGTTATTCAGTACCTCAAAAGATGTGATTGCTTTTAAGACATGTACCCCTTTGGAGAATGGGGTACTTAAAATTAATTATCTTGTATGGAAATCTGGCCCTGCACATTTTCCAGATGTACATCAAGTTACAGGCCTAAAAAATGCCATAAGCATAAAGCATCAAAAGCTAGAATCTGAAAAAAAAAAGTAATTTTACTGGAGTCTCCACACTGACCTAAACATGTGAGCTTAAACCCAAAGTTACCACATTCAGCGAAGCTCAGTACATATTAGTGAGCAATATGCTTTTTCTCATCAGCAAGGAACTTTGCATACCTGTGCTGCTTTACAAATACTAACAAATCTAAAGCTACTCCAGGAATACAATATGAGATCCATCTCCTGATTTGAACTGGTGGATACATTTAAAATAGTCCTGGTATGTTGAAGCAATCTTATTTGTTACTGCATTTCATCAGAAGGCAAAACTATACAAGATTAATTTGCTGGGTTGATGGAACCAAATTACTTGGGATAGAGGGAACAAAACCTGCACTTGTCAGAAGACAGCTTCACAATTTATATTCCATAAGAGCTGAACAGAAATCACAGCCATGATTACTGTCTTTGTAAAATGAATTTTGAGTAAAGCCTTGCCAAGACCACAGTAAGTACTGCTTCACTAGTTCATGCGTTCAAACAGCTGGAATGGACTGGGAAAGCCTAAAAAGCAGACCAGATTACTGGCTCTGATAGTCAATAAATTATATTGGCCAAAGCCTTAAGATTTCATCTTAAAACAACATACCCACCTTCCTGCTTTGTCCCAGAGCATCCAGTTCATACTGCAGACTGCTACACATACACACTGCTGTGTCCAAACAAACCGCCACCACCAAGCAAGCCCTTTTATAGGCATATTGAAGCATTACACTTTTCTTCAGGCAAATTAAGTTATAAATGATGCAGCATTCCATTATTGAATACTCTAAAAATTCCTATTTTGCCAGACAAGTACTTCATGTTTCTAGAGTAGTCTAGCACCTTAAATGACAATAAAACAGTATTGCAACAAGAGTCACAAACTCCACAACTTGCTGTAGCCTATTAGGCTGAGGCATTCGTACTCGTAACTAACTGTTTGCTACCTCAGAATAGTTTTTTCCATAGACTCAGCAGTTAACATTAACTCTTTTGCTCAGATACAGTGCAGAATAAGGACAGTGAAAGATGGGAAACTCTGCTTCAGCAGCAATTTACTCCCAGAGCAAACAGACCAGTTCAGGTGCTGAATTTGGACAATTGCTTCTAATAAAAGTATAGCAATTCCTTTAGATTGCCTTGTAAATAATTCAGATTCAGTAACTTTCCCAATTTCAAAATACTTGCACTGCCTAACTGTAAGCAAAGCATTCATCTTCAAAGACACAAACCCAGTTACTTCTTGTTTCATGAAAATTACATTCTTGCATGGATTTAAGAAATTCTGTTTATCATAACTGCATAGAAAAGCCTGAGACCATTACCGATAGCAGAGATGAAATAACATATCAAAGAGAGAAAGGAAGAAAAGCTTTCATCAATAGGGAAATGATTTTTATACACATCAGAACCAATTTAAAGAATTCTCTGGGATCAATTTAGACAGACAGAAATGCTTCTCAGCATTTATTACCTGTGGAGGGAATATTGATCCCATCCATTGATTTCTCCTATACATGTAGAGCAGCATCTGGTTTTGTTGTGTGGGTTTTTTTAAAGATGCCCCAAAGTGGAGAGTATCAAGAAACTACTTACATTTTAAGGACTTACATTAATGGTTCAACCAATGTCATAACTCAGAACTTTTAAACTGTATTTAAGAGTAGGCAAAATGTAATTTAGCTTAATTTTGGCAACTGATTGTTAGTCAATAGAATATATTTTAAGAGAAGGGTTTTTTTTTTTAAACCTTACTTACCAAAGACTACTAGTTCCTTATAAAAGGCATTGTACCAAACATTTTCTTTCCTGTTCCCCTTTCAAACAGAATCTCTCTTCATGATAATCTTATAAATCACACAGTATTAATGGATCACATTCCCCCTGAATGTAATCTTTTGTCATTATTGGAGCCGCAACCATTTGCATCATCATGGCGATCACTCAACTTGGTCTCCTAGGAACAGGGCATCTCTCAGGTTAGGTGTAAAAGCAAAAACACCCAGTCCCTGCCTTGAATAATTTGCAGTGTAAGTGTAATTAAAAAACAACCAACCACAACATGGAATACAGCAAACAGATCAGACAGGACAAGGCTACAGATAACTACCCATGATCACAGTGTTTTCCCATAGTTAACTGTTTCATAGGCATCCTGGCAGCAGGACAGGACTTGGGTCTGAAGTCTCGTTTCTGCACTGCACCATGTAGAGGTACCAAGTACCACCCCTCTACAAAGCTGGTTCAGGTATTTCGAGCACATCCAGAGCAGTACCAGCCAATATGACCCAGCCTGGACATAGCAGAGCATCACAGTGCCTATGTGACCTCCAGCCTCTGAGCTGGCATCACCTGTGCTGCAGAGAAACATGAACTGGGTGGGCTGGGTTCCCTAATGGGAAATGGGAGGAAAGCACTGAGCTGCTGTGCACGTGCTCATGAGCTGGCTCACAGTTTTCACTTGGTATGAAGTCAGACCAAGCTTTAACGCAGAGGAACCTTTCTGAAGAGGTAGAATGGCAGATGGAGAGGTTGCCAAACAACAGGGATTCTTCATGCAAATGTTAGTGTGCTTGCCTAAATATAAGTAAATACAGTGCTCACAGATGCTGCAAACTACGATGGCAGTGGCTGCAGATCACAACTATCAGGCCAAGCACAATGTTATTTATCAGGCAACTGGTTTACTGGTTTCACCTTAGAATAGATGTTGCCTTTTTTTTTCTTGTGGTTCTATAAGCAGCTTTCAACAAATACAGCAATTATTTCTTGTCTTCCAAATGTACACTGTATTTTGCTTAGGAAGGCACTTTTCTGACATTGTTGAAAGTCCTCCATTTTCAGATGTGAATAAAACCTCTAAAATATTATTTTCTTGGACATAATGACAACCCCTCCTCTCTCTGCCTTTCCACTGTGTTTATTTAGCTTTTTCATGGGAGAGGGCATGGAAGAAAAATCTTGAGCAGGTTGTAATTCACGTGCAGCAATTTACTAAATATTCTCAGTAACTGAGACCAAAAGGCAAGCTGGGAAGAAGAGAAGAGGTCTAACAATCTGCTGATACAGGTTTTTAATATATTGGTACCAAAATAAAATCCTTTTGTCATTCTCTAATGTAATGACTTTTTTTCTCCCTTTCTCAGAAGTATTTAAATAGACAGAGATTTGGCAAAGTATATTAGGGAAAATTAGCTCATCTCAGTATGCACTTAAACTCGTGACTCACCTTATGCATATGAAGTCATTCAATTCAGCGTAATCATGTGCTTAAATGATGGCTGGATCAGGGCATCACAAACAGATTCATTATTGCAATAATGAGTTACAGCACAAGGTCTTCAAATGAACAAATTCACTTTTATCTGGCTTTTACCAGTACAGTAACAGTTAGACCTTTTAAAGGGAAAGGCAGCTTTACAGACTGAGTGGGAGCATATAATGCAGGTTTCCTAGACCCAAGTATTAGAAGAAGGTAGTAACAGCAAAGTAAGTAAGTACAGGGAAGTTACTTAGACAAATTATCCAACAGACATTTACAAAGGTGGAAAGTGATTCCCCCGGAACACAGAAAAGTCCTATTACCCAGGCAGTGTATTAATAGAGATTCAGTTGTTACCTTTAAAACTCTGCATACAGAGATTTGTCCTGGATGAGAATTGAGTGAGTAGCAGAATATGGCTTTTGGCATTTCCCTCAAAAGAATAAAGGTGTGGGGTAACGTTAGGACAACAGAGAAAGAGGACTTATCTTAACTTTCTACTGTGAAAAAGTAACATGTGAAAAACATGACCTAGATGAAGGGGCATTATTGCCAGAGCTTAAACAGATCTCAGAACTCGACAAATCCTTTTCCAGTCAAAAAAAATCACCAGAAAGTTACTCAGAGCAAAAAAAGCATTTATCTGATAGGAGAAAATCCTTTATATAAAAGAATTTAAAGCCTTTTTATAATGACTTCTAGACCCAGACCACTACTGTAAAACTACCTTTCAGCTGGACTTCAGCTTGTTTATATTAGAATTTAGTTGGCCTTTTGGATTTTCAACATAGTTTCAAAACAAATCACAAAGTATTAAAGCTGCACCTTTTGGAGCAAAGACTTCAAGATGTCATAACCTTTCTGGATGTGTTTATGAGGCATGCTTGAATATATTCAGAATATATTAAAAAATAATATACTGAGAATAAAAGGACAACAGTCTCCATTTTCTGACCAGAGCTGGAGGGGTTCTAAGGAAAATTTCTACCAAAGATCCTGCTCTACTTGAAGATGCTCATTGCAAGGAGGTTGGATTCTATGACATTTGAAAGTCCTTTTCAACCCAAACTATTCTATGATTCTATGACTAATATTTTTGTGCCTGTCATGGTTTAAGCCCAGCTGGCAACTCAGAACCATGCAGCCGCTCTCTCACACCCCCCCCACCCCCCACTTCCTCCCCTCAGCTCCTGGAAGGATGGGGAAGAGAATCAAAAGGATGGAACTCCCATAGGTTGAGATAAGAGCAGTCCAGTAACTAAGGTATAACACAGATCACTGCTGCTGCCACCAATGATGATAATGGTAAGGAAAATAACAAGGGAAGAGAATACAATCGCTCACCACCTGCCGACTGATACCCAGCCTGACCTGAGCAATGATCTGGTCCTTCTGGGTAACTGTAACAGTTTATATAGTGGGCATGACGTGGTGTGGTATGGAATACCTCTTTGGTTAGTTTGGGTCAGGTGTCCTGTCTCTCCTGGCTTCCCTTCCTCCCTGGCAGAGCATTGATACTCAGAAAGTCCTTGGTCAGAGTAAACATGACTGAGCAGCAACATCAGTGTTATCAGTGTTGTTCTTAGGCTGAAAGTCAGAAACACAGCACTGCACCAGCTACTAAGGAGGAAAAATGACTGCTATTGCAGAACCCAGGAGAGTGCCTATAATAGGAACACATTACCCGTTTTTCAGTGTTAGACAGAATATTTGTATGTGGACACAAATATAGGTGTCTGTGTTTCCAAGTGAATCTACCTTGAGGAAAAAACAGATGAGGCACAAGGTAAATGCCATCCTGGCAAAATTCCTTGGATTGCTACCACGTGTGGGACCTCAGTCCCACCAAGCTCTTCCACAATCCAAAATCCCCAAAGGCAGCACCTGGGGAGCTGCCTGTAGCCTCATCAGAGAAATACCTCCTCCCCACTTGCTGGCTGAGAAACTTCAGAGAAGGTGACACCAGTGACATTGTTGCTGTAGTGGTGCTTGTGCTGGTCAGGGCAACAACATGACAAAACTGTCGAATTTTAAAATGATGCACGGGAAGAAAGCCATGGAGAAAAAGAGTAAAGATCAGTACCATCTGATGATCTTAAACAGGAATAAATCACCATAACATTATCTAAGTTGCCGAGCTGAAGCTCTGCTTACAATGAAACTTTCTGAAGGACTTACGTGAAGCCAAATGCTCCAGAGCATGGTTAAGGTTCACACTAAAATCTTATTCTGAGGAACAACCTTTCTCTTCTGTTAAACTTATATATTGGGATCAGCATATCAAGTACTGCACTGTGTATAATGTTATCTCCGTAATACATTAGCTAGTTTCTTGGTGTGCCAAGAGCCTACGAGGAAAAAGAGTCGAACTTACATTAAATAAAAATTTTCATTAAGAAAAATAAAACTTACTGAGGGGTTAACTTGGAGAAATGAAGTCACAGCAAAATTGCTGTCACCACAAATTGAAATTTATTCTAGTTTCTGCTACAAGTGAGGTCCCTGCATATAGATTTGGGTGCAAAACCATGCTTTCCTCTGAACTTCTTAGTTGACTGCAGCTGTATCTATTTTAAGCATTAGTGTGTCTCATTTTTAAGAATTCAGTAAAGCTGAGCAATGTGTAAGGAACAATTCCATGAGCTACACAGGACCATAGCTTTGACTAATGGAAACACCATTTAAAAAGCATTCAGATAACCTTTTAATTAATATTCTATTCTTTTTCTTTTCCTCACTGTCCATTTTCAGATGCCTGCAGTCATCCAGTTAAAGCCTCTTTGATCGTTCTTCCTTTTTCAAATGGTAAGACGAATATGCTTGTGTTACAGGAGATGAGACCAGGATGTGAACAATGATTTATTTTTCCCTTGGACAGCATATGCATCATCCTTTCCGTTAACTCTGAAGGAATGACCAGATATGTAATCGTTTTTTTGACACAGAGTGGGATTAATTTCATCTAACCTTGCCATCCCACAGCAGAAACCGACACAAGTACGTGGTTCATCTGGGCTCTTTCTGCAGTTACCAGTGAGAGAAACTTCCTTTTCAGAGGAGCACACCCTGCCTCTTCTAGGCAGCTACTGCAGACTCTCATGTCTGTGTGCTGACTAGAGGGATTCTACATAGCTCACCTTCAGACAGCTGAGGCAGCACGAGATTAAAACTCACTCAAAACCTGCATATAGGCAGCTTCTGAAAACATAACGAGGCATGTCCAGGTGCTTAAACACCATCCAAAGTCAGACTTACATAGGCAATGACCTCTATTAAACCCAAGGCTTCATCTGGTGCAACTCATGTTGTGGCAACAATCCATAATCTAAGTGGCATTTGGTAACAAAGCAGATCATGTGCATTGTCAACATCTTGTAACCCTATTAACTCTGAGATAATGGACTTGTCTCCACTATATTTCTAAGCTTATTGAAATGGATTGTAATTAGCACTTCCTTTTCATACAAATCTCTTAACCCTAAAAGCCAGCTTTGACATAGCAGCTAATAATCACTGCAGGTGATCAAAGCCTGAGATGAAGGTGGACTCAAACAAAGGTTTGCCCGTGCAGACCTAGAAGCAAACTTCAGATTACATTTACAGTTTAAGCAGGAGTCATGAAAACTAGTGCTTCAGAGAAAAAGCACTTTTGAGGAAAAATAATACTTATCTTGCTTTACCTCACAATGTTTTGCCTAAATGTTTTATCTCTGAACATACTCCTTGAAGAGAAATTGAGTGTCCTTATGAGCCCAGATCAGAGCAGAAGCTCTGGGTAAACACTGTTGATACGGAATGCTTTTTGCACTCCTCAGTCTTCTGTAGCAAATAAGATCAGGAAACAATTCTGTTTTGTCCTTAAAGCTAGTTTATTATTATCATTATTATTTCCAGCTTAATGTAACGTAAGTTGATTCTGTGTTC
>JBCJKH010025789.1:0-23798 GCA_039877255.1 Loriculus beryllinus
CATTTCTAAATACAGCTTATGTTTCTTCTTGCTTCAGATTCCACGCCCGCCCTCTCTCCCCCCAATCCCCTCCTCTGGGAGGGTTAGTCTCTTGACTTTTCAATGTTGCTGAAAAACCATTTCCAGGTAACTTGTACCTTGGAACTGAAGAGCTTAATCCTATGAGTTCAATTATTGTTTTTTTTTTTTGGATTTGAACGTGAAACACTGGAAGTCTCCAAACCAGTTGGTTATATGAACTGATAAAGCAGTGGCCAAAATTTGCTGTTCAAAACCCCAGCTGAACCTAGGAGTGAGAAGTTGCTGCTATCTCAGTTATTGTTTAGAATGACTGGCTGCACACAAGGCAGGTAGGGTCATATCAGAACACACAGAAACCCCGAGGGGACTGAGTAATTGGTGAAGTCTCCTTGTAGATGGAAAGGTTAATACTAGTGTTGAAATGCTGTGGGAGAACTGGAGTTTACAAATGCAAGTAGTTGAGCTCTAAAAATCTGGATGTCTCCAGAAACATCCTCTAAAACCTGCTGTGAAGAGTCTTTTAAAAACTGAAAGCTGTTGAACTGAAGTGATACAAGCAGCACAGAGTCCCTCAGCCTCTGTCCTTTGCGAAGTACTCCTCAAATGTCTCCTGGAAGAAATACAAAGAAGTCTGAAGAAGTAAGCAGAAGTAGTACTAGATGTTGCCATACTTAACATTAGTTCTGTGGCATGTATATTATCCTGAAGTCGTGCTTCATCTCTACCAGAAACTAGGAGGTACTTGTTCTGAATGCCTACATGCAAGTTTTCTGATGGAAAAAGGTTCTCAGACCTTCCCCTTCATTCTCCTTTTCTAGGAATAGTCAGATTGGGGCACCTTATACTGAAATAAACAGAAAACTTTATTCACTCTAAAAGGTGCCTTCTTCCCTTAATGCAGGAATTGTGGATGCAACTTTCTAGCCTCCAGAAGAGGAGGAGATTTGAGGTCTAAGTGCTGTTAATATTTTCTGGTTGGTCTGGCACTGCAAATTAACCTGTCAGCGTGTGCAAAGTTCTGCTACTCTTTGATAAGGCGAGAGCTGGGACTAGGATGGTGATACGGGGAGGACATTGTGACTGGCGAGAGAACTGCCAGGACTGTTGCTAAGGGGTGTATTTAATGAGTCATCCAGAGCTATAGATAGGTGGGCTATTCCCTTAATTGCAGAATGTGGTAGTTGTTTCTCTGCTTCAATTCTTCTTTTGTTTTTGCTGCTGTTTATTTATCGTTGCTAAATGAATTCTTCTCAAAAATAGATTTATTTCTGGGAACTTCCTTTCCATCTCCTCCAGGGCCAGCAGCAGGCTCCTCAAGTTCAGCAAGCCGGGATGGGGCCAGCAGCTTCTCAAGGAATGGGTTCTGGAGCACCAACAGCAGATCCAGAAAAACGGAAACTTATTCAGCAGCAACTAGTTCTCCTCCTGCACGCTCACAAGTGTCAGCGGCGAGAACAGGCCAACGGGGAAGTACGACAGTGCAACCTCCCTCACTGCCGAACCATGAAGAATGTCCTGAACCATATGACACACTGTCAGGCTGGCAAATCTTGCCAGGGTAAGTGGAGGAGTGGTTATATAGATGCAGTCATCATTTGCAGAATGAGAAGGGCATCTTCTCAAAGGAGATGCAAAACTAGTGGGTGGCTTGGGAAGTACAATTATTTTTTTTTTAGCTATCTCTTCCCTTAAGAATGGAAATCATAAACAACTTCTGAATCTCTAAAGTTCAGGCAAGTTAGAGACGAGAGCACTTATCTCTTGATTAGGCGTAGAGAGATGAATAAAGATCTTTTGCTTAGCTCTGTAACTCACTGCAATACCTTTTGTATGCTGCGTTCTGATAAGGGTAGGTGCAAAGCAGCAAGCTGCAAGTAGTTGTCTACTTGTTTCTCTTAAGTGGAAGAGACAAATTTCAAGCAGTATCTAGCCAGGAATTAAGCTACTGCTGGCACTGATGAACTCTTAGTCTGTCATAGCAGCCAGGGAAAAATGTATGATAACCTTTTTGGTAGCCTAGGGTTATTTGTGTTGTGCCTATTGGCGTCTCAATTGCTTAGTACAGTCCTCCTGATGTATATGGTGGTATACTTTGAGCCATAGGCGGGGGTATGTGATGTAGGTCTTTGAAGTAAGCTTTAGTTGAGCCAATAGTACTTAAATCTAGCTATATTTTCAGAGCTATTTCAAGTATTACTGTACTGACCTGTGTTGATGTAGATGTGTTTGCTGAGAGAAGTAGTTGCTCCTTACCTAGTTTGTACGTGCCATGTGAAGATACTGGTAGTAAAGCTTTTCATTCCTCTCCCTTTTTCAGTGGCACATTGTGCATCTTCCCGACAAATCATCTCACACTGGAAGAATTGCACACGACATGACTGTCCTGTATGTTTGCCTCTCAAAAATGCTGGGGACAAAAGAAATCAACAACGTAAGCCTACTGGGGAATTCCATTTATTGGATAAACCATAAAATGCATATTGGGAATTAAACTTTCTTGCACCCAGGTGGTAATGGTGATGCTCTTGGTATCTAGGACCATGTAATATGATTTTCTTCTTGCTTTTAGAGTTACAGTATATTTTTCTGTCTGATAGCTAGTGTCTGTGGAAGATCTATAACTTCACTGGGTTTTCCTTGCAGGAGAGTGTTAGGGGTGAACAAGTCAAGATCTTTCAACCGCATGATTGGCTTTTCACTGCCATCTCTTCCAGCCAGATAGATTCTGGAGACAGATAGACGTGCATGTACACACACTGCTGTGTCATTTCAGCCCTGATGATGTTTGGTTCTGTCTTCATCTTTTGTTTATATCGGATGTCTCTTCCCCCTTCTCTTTGTCTCTTTTTTGGTCTTCCTGCTAAACTCTTTGGCATGACTTTTGTCATTGTGTTACCTATATGGTGGTTTAGTTTGGAGGGATTTTTTTGGTTGATTTTGTTGTTTTCTCCCTCCTTTGTGTTACTTCGGGCTCTTCTCATGACTAATGTGAGCTATTTCTTATTTTAAGAAAATTAAAGAAAAAAACAAAACCAAACATTATAGTGACTGGTGAAGAGCTGTATGTACCCTTCTGCCTTTAGCCTCTGTGTCTTGATGTGCTTCTGTTTTCAGTTTGAAGCAAACAGAGGTGTCCTAAATACTTGAGTGGGATTTCCTCTCAGCAGCTCAAAGGGAAGAATAGCATGTTGTTGGAATGGCTGGTTGGGTCAGAACTTGTCTCCCTGTTTCATGCTAAGTTTCCAGATCTGGCCTCTGCACATAGCTGGAAGGAGATGGTTTAGTTATCTAGTGTACTCCTTAGGGTCTCTTCCTGTTCCTGTGGATGTCTTTGGGATACCTCCTGCTGTCTTTACTCACTTGATACTGGTACATTTCTTCCAGCACTGCTGGGTGGAGCTGCATTAGGACTTGCAAATACTGGCTCTGTGGGTGTGGGGCAGCAGACAACACCCAGCATAAACACTACCAGTCAGATAGACCCCAGCTCCATTGAGAGAGCCTACGCAGCCCTTGGACTGACCTATCAAGGGAACCAGATGCAGACACAGCCCCAGGCTCAAGTGAAGAATCAGCAACAAGGACAGACACCCCAGGGTCTGCGCCCTATGAATCCTATGAGTAAGTTTTTCTGTGTTAAAATGCAAACTACAGGCAACTTTCCTGTACTATTATCTAATGCAGACTTTAACCTACTAGCTTAATACCGCTAGTTGATTTGCAAAAAGCATGGCTTTGCTGTATTTTAGATTTGATATAGCAAGCTGCACAGTGAAACAGGAACATTAGAGGGACCAGGTATCTTCTCTTGGAGAAGGTGTTCTCTGGGAAAAGTATTTTCGTTGGAAAGTTGATTAGAGTTTGGGTGTTTGTGAACCAGTTTTCTAAAGCATTTTATTTAATGTTGCTTAGTAGCTTTGTGCTAGTGCTGTAATGCAAGTTCAGGGCTTTTTAAGAATTTTTAATTGGAAATACATGTTGAAATGCCTGTATTCAAGTGTACTTCCTTGTCACTCAGACTGCAGCATTTTGCAGCTGTATTTAAGATAAGTAATGTTTATTTTAAGAATAAAAAGTAGTAAATAACACTTTCTCTGAATTCTGACATGTGGATGTACATAACTGTACATTGCATGGGTAGCTTATTGCAAAATGTCCTCCCTTTTCTGAAGAAAATGGTTCCTGCTTGGAGTTTTAAAATATTTTATTTATAGACTCAGAATTTGGCCTCTGCATTCTCATTGGGTGCTCCTTGTGCACTGATAAGAAAATCCAATGAGATGGGGTTGAAAAGCTCCTGGAGAGTGGAGAACTGAATCTTAATGTTCTACATTAAGAACAATAAGGACAAGTATGGAGAGTGTAGACTTTTGACTGTTGTTTCATTATTAGGAGAGGGTGGCTAAGGAAGGAATTGCAACAGGTAAGAGGAATTACCAGGTTTATGTTGTCATGGCCTACCTGACAACAGGGCTGGTTTAGGAGGAATGGCAGGGTTTGGTGAGGACTGCAGTGTGAAAAGAGGCAGTCCTAAGTAGATCAAACAAATGGTTGGGTTTGGCAGTTTGAAAAAGGAGAGTTAAGGCAAAGGCTGACAGTTGTCTTCTACATCAGCTTGCTATCAAATGGCAAAATGAATTTGAGAAGAAGAAGGTGACTAAGGGAAGGAAGGCTGGAGGCAGCTTTATGAAAAGGCTGTTAAGCACTTGGTTGTGGTACCAGAGGCTTGTATTAGGCTTAATATGATTAATTTCAGTGGATTTCTCTTGTATACAGTCTCAAATTTTGCTTAAAATACAGATTCTCGGGGGGTTCAGGTGTCCTAAATATGTATGAAGCTTGGTAATGGCATTCAGGCTACTCTCAACCTTGCAAAATGATATATTCAGGAGCTCCAGGCAGAAATATGCTTCATTTTTCCCCATTTTTTTAAGTCTTAACTGTAGTGTGTGAAGAAAATAGGCAATTTTTTATGGTGATTGAGATCTGCTCTGGTTCAGAAAAATGGATTTGAATGCATAACAAATTACTAGAAGCTTTTCCTGCAAAGGATTGTCGGGTTTTCCTTCCTAGTACAAACATTGGTGTTGATTATAGGATCCTGGATTATGGAATGGGTAAGAGTGGACCTTGCCAGATGTAGGTGGTAGCTGATGTTTTTTAAAGCCTTTGTGAATATACGTCCTAAACCTCTGAATGACAAAAAACCAACTGCTTCTAATCAAAAAAACCTGAAGTGGTTGGTACTGCTGCATCTTCAGTTGAGGTGTCACAGGAAAGGACTCTGGTACATAACGTTTGCAGCAAATTGAAATTGCTTGCTTGTTGAGAAGTACAGTAAGGTAGTGGAATTAGGAGATCTTTAAGGTCCCATCCAACCCCAGTCATTCTATGTGCAGAACAGTGGTGTGATGTCATGCTTCAACTGGAGGTCACCAGTGTTGTGTCTCAGACTTATCTTAAGTTTGTAGAAGGAGGAGAGTAAAGAGAGCAATGGATAATTAAACTCACTTGAGAGAAGTCAAAGTACCTGCCAGTCTAGACCCCTGTTATTGCTGAGCAGTTACTGATTTTGCACAGTAAATGGGATATTCATTTAAGAATACTTCTGTTTTCTAGGTGCAAACCCAATGGGAGTGAATGGAGGAGTCGGGGTTCAAGCTCCTAATCTGCTGCCTGACGCAATGTTGCATTCAACCATGAATTCTCAAAAGTAAGTTGGATTATTCTTTGTACCCCAGCGTTTTTGGTTTGATCTCATAGCACTTGTTGCATAAGCAGTGGGGTAAATGCCATTGATGGCTATCTCTCCCTTTGGATTCTGGAGCTTTTGTCAGAGCTTTCCAAATCCTTGGGTAGTACAGCATGTACTTGTTCATGGTGTTGTTTTGGTGTCTGTGCAGCTATTTCTGCAGAGTTTGTCCATTGATTAGGGAATGGCTGAACTGGCACTTTGTCTTAACATTATTCTAAAAGAGGCTATGACTGTAAGATGACTAAGCTTGGGCTAGACTTCTGCCCTCAATTCTTGCTCTGTTTTTGAAGCCCCATGATGAGTGAAAGCGCCAATGTTGCCAGTTTGGGAGCCATGCCAACAGCTCAACCATCCAATACTGGAATTCGAAAGCAGTGGCATGAAGATATTACTCAGGATCTCCGAAACCACCTTGTTCATAAACTGTGAGTAGCTAACATCAAAACAATCTCCTGTTAAGGGAGTTGCCGCCTCTGAGGTGTACGTGTGTGGCAGGAGGAAGCCTGGCTTCCAAAACTAGGGAGCCGGGAACTGCATCTTGTCAGAGTGCATGAGAAGGGTGTCGTGGTTTAGTTTTAAATGAGTGATTTAGGGTTGCTCAAAGAATCACCATCAGAGGTGTTAGCAAAAACTAGGGCACCAGGGAATGGGTTTTGTCAGGGTACCTGAAAAGGGAAAGCAGAAGCCTGAAAGATGGCGTGCATCTGCTGGTTTGGAGCTGTTGTATTGGAAGTGTCCCACTGTGTGCTCATGCCATCAACACAGTGGTAGTGTCCTGTTGGAGCAGTAGCAATGCCGTAGTCTGTCAGAAGATTTGCTTGCTGCTTTGTGTTCAGATCACTGGGGTTAGTTCTGCATCCCTGTCTGGACTTGTGTCCCGTTATCTTTTGTGTGCTTTTTTTTCCTTTCAGAGTTCAAGCCATATTTCCTACTCCTGATCCGGCAGCACTGAAGGATCGGCGTATGGAGAATCTGGTGGCATATGCTCGGAAAGTGGAAGGTGATATGTATGAATCGGCAAACAGCAGGGTAAGATGCCATCCTCTGCCATCCAGTCGTGTGTGTGTCTCCCCCAGCTCATAGTGACTGGGGAGAAAGAGAAGTAAAAGCCCAGATGGGACTCCCAGTCTGAGGAAGTGCCAGGAGTGGGGGTGATGCCTGTTGGGATCTGCTGTGCCTGAGACTTCTCTGGGTCCCCTGAAGGCAGCATGAAGCTCTTCACTGTGATTCTCCCAGAGAAGTGTTGGACACAAGGAATGTCTTGTGTTTGTTTAATGGTTGCCAGCAGTGCCCCCTTTTTGCCCTCCTGTCTGCCTGGCAGCCCCTGCAAGAGGCGAGCCACTCCCACCCAAGCCAAAATGTGTGTGTGAGGTTGTTTTGCAAGCTTGAATTACTTTGACTTGTTGCTTTTACTTAGTGTGTCATCTCCATCCTGACTTGTTTTCTCCCCAACAGGCAGAGTACTATCACTTGCTAGCGGAGAAGATCTATAAGATACAAAAGGAGCTGGAGGAGAAACGAAGAACCAGGCTGCAGAAGCAGAACATGATCCCAAATGCTCCAGGCATGCCACAGGCTCCCATGAATCAAGGGCCAAACATGGGGCAGCCCCAGCCTGGAATGTCTGCAAGTAAGAGCAGTTGTGACTCCCTGGTGCAGGGGAATTCCTGTAGTGTCATTTTAGTAAGCTAGTGATCATTTTGCCCTTGTTTCACAGGTACCTAGCTTTCTCAGAGTTAAACAGAACTTTTCCCTCTTTGTTCTGAAGTATCTGCAAGCTCTTTGCTTATGTGTGTTAGTGACTACTAGATTATGTAAAAACATTTACTCTTCTGAACAAATGGAAGAATTGTAAACCTTTACACTTACTTTGAGGGTGGAGGTAGTGGAGATTAAGTTGCATCCTTAAGACTGTAGAGCTTCAGTTCCATTAGATTCACTCTTAGAATGAATTGATTTAAAGATAACTTCAGTTACTGTAAGATATGTATTTCATAATACTTAGTTTGGTTTTAAAATTATCACAACTGTTACTGTTGTTGCTAAGGGAGTATGATTGACATGCTTAGTATTTATGTCTTTCACTGTTTAGAAGTTTAGATAGTGGTCTGTGAGACATTTGGATTTTTTTGGACAAGTGGCCTTTCAAGCATGCAGTGAAAGCCATATTTTGCTTCTTTCCTCTGTGCAGCTGTCTTGTATTTCGCAGTAGTTCTGTTACTTGATTTGACCTTCCTAATGTTAAACAGATTGTTTTGTTTTGTTTGGGTTTTGGGTATTTTTTTCCCCCTCTGCTAACCATGTATTTGTATATTAGAATAAAACTGTAGGGGAGTTAATGGTCAAAACTATCATGCTGCTAAAGAGTGGAATGTCTCCTTAATAGGAAGGGACAAGGTGCTCTAGGCTGTTAAGTATCTAGAATATTTTTACTTGGGTAGCATAAAAACAGGTAATACAAATTATTGCAGGTGATATTTTTTAGTTAGAAAGTAGAGGTGTCTGCTGATGTTGTAATCTTGTATTTCCAGTGAAGTCCTGTAAATAATTGAAATACATGATTTTAAAGTGTGTATTTCTAAGTAAAATTATATTCCATACCCTGATTTAACTGTAGAAGAGAGCTAGTATTTTTTAATTATTTGAGCCACAATCTGTTTTAAGATGACTCTTCTTCTCCACCTCCGTAGAACCATAGAATAGTTAGAGTTGGAAAGGACCTTAAGATCACCTAGTTCCAGCCTCTGTGCTGTGGCCACTGAAGTAGTCTTAAAAATAAGTGCAACAGTTCTGCAAACCTACTTTGTAAGAGCTCTCCACCCTCCAATGACTCCTTCTCTTAAAAGGTTCCTTCTCAGAGGAAGAGGCTTTTTCTCCTTGATTCTTTATCTTGCATGTTCTTAGATACTTTACAGTTAAGAGTGGAATTCTTAAAGACAGCTCATGGAAACAGATATACGGCTGTCATTGACACTCTAAAAACTTGTCAAAGGAGATTGGGTCAAAATTTGATCTAAGTCAATTGAGGCAAAAAACTTCCTGTTTTGTTTTGGTTTTTTTGTTTGGTTTTTTTTAAATAACACTGCAGTAGCTTTAGGCTTATGATGCAAGAATATTCCTCTGAGTTCTTCTGCTTAAATTTGAATATACCTTGGTAAATCCAGCTCTGTGTCTTTTTATGCTTGAAGTCTCAGGATAGGGTTTACCAAGGTGCATACCAAGATTCAAGAATGATTCTTAAAGGGTTGATACCATGACTTCACTTGCTGTATAACTTCTGTAGAAAGTTGATCCTCAGTAACAGATGTGACGCATTTAGTTACTTACCATATACTCAATAGTTCTCAAACTTCAGAGCTTTGATAAATACTGGCTGGAACCATATAATTTTCATACTGTTTTAAACCTAGAGGTATATTAACAGTGTAGGGTGATCTGTAGAAGTTCCTGTGATCTGAGCGACTGAGTTTGTTGTTGTACCTCAATAACATACTTCACATTTGTCCTCGGTTTCTGAAAGCTGACTCTGTGTCAAATGTTATTTCTGTCAATGGAACATGCTTACATTTTCAGGGAAGTTTTTGGTTTTGCTTCACATTTTGGGGACTCCTTAAGAATATTTAGAGTTACTGGACTGTGTCTTTCCTTTTTGTTTGTTTTACACATGAGGTTTTATGTATGTTTGCTGGATAAAACCTGATGGGCTTCTGAATGCCATAATCTCATTCCAGTATCTTTTTTTTTTTTTCAATCCAGATGGTCCTCTTCCTGACCCAACCCTGATACGTGCCAATGTGCCAAACCAGATGATGAATCGCATGCAGGCACAACCAGGTAAATATTTGAAGAAAATTAGCTACTGTGATTTTGAAGGAATCTTGGAATTGGGCAACTCTTGTTGAAGTGTTGTAGCCCTTGCTTTACCTGCAGTTTTCCCATTTGATTGAGAAAATAGCAATCTATATTATATAATACTCATAACTATATATTATATATGTTAAAAAAAGTCTTGGGTAGCATATCCTGATCTTGTGGATTTGAGCTGCATGTTAGCTGCTTGTTTGGTTAAAGAACTCTGTGCTTTTGCCATTTCTGATTGTGTGCACATAGACTGGTCAAACAGGGTCAGTCAAACATGGTGCAGTTAGGCAGCTTAGATGAGGACATGTTGGCAAAGGGAAGATGGTGAGACATATTACTTAGAAGGAAGGGGCAGAACCATTGTTACGTATTCAAGAAGTATTGTAGCCAACATAGAAAGCACTAAAGTGAAGAGTCTGTGATTCAGTGAGTGAATTTCTAATATGTAATTAAGATAACACAACTTTCTGTAGAAAGTTGATCTTCAGCAGTGACACTTCTAGTTACTTGTCATGTTCTCAAACTACTTGTCATAGTTCTCAAACGTCAAAGCTTTGTTAACAGTTAGTGGAAACAAATCTTTTGTGGGGAGGGGGAAATTGGTCTGTATTCTGGAGCAGTATGGTACCTTGGACACTTTATATTTAAAATCCTTCCATGTAACTGGTTGACAGAATTATTTTCTTTATAGTACTACTGTATGTTAGAAAACTGGTTGGTAGAAAAAAAAAAATTTGGAAGAAGTTAACAGCATTTCTTCACCCAATGTTGAATGGTGCCCAAAGGAGAATTTAAGCCTCCTTTGTTTATAAGGGGGTTTGGTTTTTTTTTGGTGTGAATGCACAGGAATGAATCAGTTTGGCCAGATGAACATGCAGCTGTCACCGATGGGACCCCGACAAACCCCTCCTCTTCAGCACCCTGGACAGCTAAGCCAGGCTGGGGCCATGAACCAGGTCAGTGTTCCCTCTGCCCAAGGGTGGTGAGCTTACAGATTTGCTTCTGTTGGGTGTATTTTTCTTAGGTAAATAAATAGAATTTAAGGCATCAAGTATTACTGCTTCATTCTTTTGACCTCCTCTTGCATGTCTTCTGAAAGATTTGGGTTCTCCTCCTCTTGCATGTCTTCTGAAAGATTTGGGTTCTCCTCCTCTTGCATGTCTTCTGAAAGATTTGGGTTCCTCCTCTTGCATGTCTTCTGAAAGATTTGGGTTCCTCCTCTTGCATGTCTTCTGAAAGATTTGTTTGGGCTACAGTAAGCCTTTATATCTAGGTAGTAAAATATTGCCTAAAAGTGGAAGGTTTTTTGTGCTGTTGCGTCCTCAGCAAAAGAAATAAAAATTAATCTTAAATCACAGTTCCAAACTGAAATCAATATCTTTTTCCTTAGCTTACAAGGGAAATCATCATAATATCTGTTTTTTGAGAGGGGCTGTAAGCAGACTTTCCATATTGTATTCTACAGATAAATGGCAAGCATCAATTTTCGCAACAAGATAGATGTTGTTTTGTGTAAAATGTTATGGAGTTATATGCGCACTCTGTGATATGACTTTGTTTCTTTTCCAACAGATGGGATTTACTTCACGCATGCAGCAACCAGGAGTTGGCCAGCCTTCTGGTCAGAATCAGTTTCTACAACAGACCCAGTTTCCCACTTCTTCCCCGGGAATGAACACGGCGAACATGCCTATGACTCAGCCTGGCAATCAGACACCAGTTTCTCAAGTAAGTTTCTGACTTCTAGAAGTGGTGTCACTGGGCTGTGTCATATACAGGTTTCATTGTTCAATCTGTATGCTTTTGGAATTGTAGTTAACTAAATTCATTTATTGAGGCACTGCGTTTTCCTGATGTAGCACTGGGAATGGGAACAGTGAAACATTTTCAGCTTGTTCTCAGACTTAAGTTTAAGTGCAACAAAGGAATATTTCTAAGTTTCTTTTTACAGAGCAAAGAAGAAATTGTTATGCAGAATGCAGTAGTTAAGAATTTGTTGTTGAACAGCAAAGCAGTAAAGGCTGAAAAATTAAGAGATGGTCTACTAAGTACTAAAAAGGCATGTCTATCCAGGACCTATGTGTGTTGCTAGCTTTAGGGGATAGGAGGGTTGTCACTACTGAAGAGCTGAACCTGCAGTCTAGCAGTTTCCTTTCTGTCCTTTCCCTCTCCCTTTTCAGCAAGAAACTTTCAGGCCAGGAAGAAATAGGGAACGTCAGTTTGCTTCTCGTTGATGCTTCTTCCTAGTTTGCAGGCAAGATTCTTGTGAAGTGACAGCTTTATTCCTTGACCAATACTTTTTTTTTTCTTTTGTAATCTTGTAGTGGTGCAGTTACAGCTGTACTTATTTCTGATGATAAATTCAGTTTCTAGTTTTGGGGTGAGGGCATGGGCATGTTTAAGTGTATTTGAAAGTGATTTTTCCACTGTGGTGCATTGTCTCATTCAGGATGTACAAATCTGCAACTTTAGAGCGAAGTGGTTTGTGATCTGGGAGTGTAGGTGTGCCGTTCTTTAAATACATCAAGAAGTAGAAGTTATTCTATTGAAACATCTCTTTGAGATAAATAAATTGGCTTTCTGTTTCAGTGGAGCAAAATCAATCTAATAGACCATTTCTCTTTGAAATAGAGGTTTTAAAAACAAAACGGATCCGTTTGTTACATTTTTTAAAGTATGCAGTAACTGTGGGAAAGCAGCCATTTGACAGTAGTTTCTCTGACTTTTTCTATTTCAAGTCATTGCAAACGTGTACTTGTCTTGTTTTAACACAGGCACAAATGACCAGCACTTCCTGTCCTGTGAATTCTCCTGCAATGGCTCCAGGTTCTCAAGGGAGCCATATTCACTGTCCACCTCTTCCTCAGCCTCCCATACACCGAAACTCTCCTTCTCCAGTACCTAGCCGAACCCCAACACCTCACCATACACCCCCAGGCTTGGGATCACAGCAACAGCAGACAGCAGCAGCTGCTCCCACTGCCCCCACACCTACTCCTCAGGCAATGCCTCCTGGACCACAGTCACAAACTATGCACCCCCCTCAAAGGCAGACTCCAACACCTCCGCAGGCACAGCTGCCTCCACAAGTTCAGCCTCCAGTTCCAGTTACACCGTCTGCAGAGCAACAGCAGCAGCCCTTGTCACAGCAAAGCACGACTGCATCTGTTCCCACACCAACAGCACCACTGCAGCCTCAGCACCCAACAACACCTGTAAGGAAATACTTTAATTGCACTTCTCCCTGCAAATGTTTAAGGTTTAATTTTTAGTTGGTCTTTTCTTTTTGTGTGAGTCTGTGATAATGGAAGTAGCTCCTGGCATGTTTGATATCAAAATAGAGGGTTTTTTGCAACTGGGAAGTATAAGTTTTTCATTGAGACAAGTCCGTAGATCATCTGGTGTTTCCAGAGAGGGAGTATTTTTCAGCATTATAGTGCATGTTTTGAAATTTACTTTGAAACATGTATGAGGTCTTTAGTTACTTCTGCATCTGCGTAGTGATGGCATATAATATGGAAACAACATGTAACTTCCTGTGTATTAAAACCTTCCAGTGCATGTTTCTGTTGCATGTTTTTCTATATTTGGAGTTGTGCAGCAGCATGTTCTTAAGGTGAAAGAAGTAGAAGGAGTAGGGTGCATTTAAACTTGGTGGAAACATAGCACAGGTAAAAGGTAGATTAGAGAAAGAAGGCTTAAGTTTATTAGAAGCCTGTGTGTAATGTATGTGTTGTTGTTCCCTCAGCTTTCACAGCCAGCTGTAAGCATTGATGGGCAGGTATCCAACCCCCCATCTACCAGCAGCACAGAGGTGAACTCTCAGCAGACTGTACCAGAGCAGCAGCAGCCACCCTTGCAGGAAGTAAAAATGGAAATTAAAACAGATGAAGGGGAACCAGAACAAACAGAGCTGCAAATGGAGGAAAAATCTGAGGTGAGATTGTCAGCCAGTTGTTGGGTAGAATACCTAGTACTGCCAGATGTCTCTGTTCAAGCTATTCCTTCCAGAGTTCACCTGAGTAGGTGCCACCTGCTGCTGCTGCTGTTTTAATTATTGTTTTCCTCTACTTCTTCCTAAATAAGGGTCTCTGTTTTCTGCTGAAATGGTGGTAGAAGCAGAAAAGACCAAGGTTGCAGCTGTGAGGCTTTTTGCTAAATGCCAATGTACAAGGGCACTCTGGACAGTCTCTCAGTTGTTATTTGTGGTTGTTAAATGTTAGAGTAGCAGATATTAGGATGAGAGGAAATGGCTTCAAATTGCAGCAAGGGAGATTTAGATTGGATGTTAAGAAACATTTCTTCCCCAAAAGTGTTTTCAAGCATTGGAACAGGCTGCCCAGGCAAGTGGTGTAGTCACCATCCCTGGTGAAGGTATTTTAAAGATGTGTAGATGTGGTGGTTAGTGACATAGTTTAGTGATGGACTTGGCAGTCCTGGGGTAACAGTTGGACTTGATGATCTTGAAAGTGTTTTCCAACCTAAATGATTCTGTGATTCTGGATGTACATGATTAGCTGCTTTACTAGGCTTTGACAGCTTGTCACTGGGGATGGCTAGGAGTGTGGCTACCCAGTAGTGTCATCCTGACAGCCATAGTGTATGAGACTGTTAGACCTGCCTGAAGAGCTGGATGTCTACCTGTGTGTCTACTTGCAGTTCAAAACTGGTTAACAGTTTATCACTGCTAACATGGCAGCGTTTCAAGATTTGTTCTAGTATGTCTGCTTAAGTTATAGGCAAGTGACTACGAAGTCTCACCCTTAATCCTGAGAAAGAGTGGTGGGCACGATGGTGGATAGGTTTAAAGGATGGAAATGTGGATGGATGACTTCACAAGAGATTGAATGACAGGCTTCAAACTGCTTTTTAGGTTAAAACAGAACCAGTTGTGGAGGAATGTAAACCAGAACCAATAGAGCAAGATGAGAAGAAATCTGAAGTGAAGACTGAAATACCGGAGGGAGAAGAAAGACCTACTACTCCAGCTACTCAGTCTTCTCCAGCAGCTGGGCAGTCCAAGAAGAAAAGTAAGCAGGAAGAGTTTTGACTGAAATTCACTGCATCTCGCTCTATAGAAAAATCTTGGGGGATAAAGAAACCCTGAGCTTTCTTTATTGGTACTCAGTAGACTTGTATGGATTGTGGCTTTTGGACCAAAATGCCTAATAGTACATGTGCTTGTAATTGGCTATGGACAAGTTCTGTAAGGCTTTAGTACTGGACAGTAAGCCTTAGTAAAATTGCCAATACAATAGGATTTGAAATACTTCAGTTACAGAATTTCTGAACAAGTTTTTCTTGTGACCTCAGAGGGGGGCTGTACCTGACATGTAAACTGGCTTTATTTAACTTAAGTGTCTTCCTATGATAAAAACAAGATTCTCTTTAATATTTTGGCCAGCTCCTTGTGTCCAGGTGATCATTTTAATATCCTTCTCAGAGTTCTGTAGCGCAGACGACAAACAAGGCATGCTAATACCTGAAACCCATTGTCTGTAGTATTTTTTTTCCACAGACCCCACATTTTTTAGTGTTTTTTCCTTACAGCTGTTTCTTCCGTCCTTCTAATGTTGATTGTTTTTCAAAGTTTTCAAGCCAGAAGAGTTGCGGCAGGCACTTATGCCAACACTGGAGGCACTTTACCGTCAGGATCCAGAGTCTCTTCCATTTCGACAGCCTGTGGATCCCCAACTACTGGGAATTCCTGTGAGTGTCTTAGCAAGATACTTTGCTGGCTTTAATTCAAAACTTGTGGTATGGTACCACATGGTATATCGTGGTATACCCATTTGGGAACAGCTTAAGGCCATCTTGTTAACGTTTTATCTATTGATACACTTGAAGGGATTTAGCTCAGGCAGTGGAACATGTGATGTCTGGCTTAGGAAAGTTTTGAGGGTGTTTTTCCAAAGTTTGTTTGGTTCTGTGTTCCCTTTGATAAATAAGCAGGTATGCCATACATTAAAGTGATTACCAACAGATCCCCAGATCTCCTGTGCTGTCTGGGCTTTTTATGGATGTTGCTTCATGTTGTGATATTTCTGTTGCTGAATTCTGTAGGTGTTTCTCATCATGTACAAAGCTTAGCTGAATTTGTGGGAAATTAAGCCGATCAAGGCCAGTTAAAGAAACCTCTCTGGACTGACCACACAAGTTTACTAGATATTCAAATATCTATACATAGAAGTTCTACTTGGGTGCTTTGAGCAATGACTTGGGGTTATTTTGCTGAAAGGTTCTTTTTTGTTTTGTGGGTTGGTTTTTTTTTTTTCCTCTTTTAGGATAAATACTGCAGAAATTCAAGGCCTGTTGTATTGTAAGCAGGCATAAATATTGCTGATGTTCTTTAACAAGCTCTCAGTTGGCTGTCATATTCCAAGAACTTTTGTAGAAGCAGTCCCATAACTGATCGGGGTGAGAACTGGGAAAAGGCATTCTTTAGAAGAGACATGGTATCTTTCATCATCTGATAGTTATTTCTTTTTTGTTTATTAGGCTGCCTGATCTACCAAAGACAGTCACATTCTCTTAATGCTCTTGTGTATAACCTCAGCTTACAGGCTGCAAAATGTTTGCTGTTTACTACTTTTTGTCATACTTGTTTTGGTGATTAAAATGAGAATGGCATATTTCATTGGGATTGGAAGAGCAATAACACCTGAGACATAAAGGAATAAGAGAAGAAAGCATTGGGGAGTGATATGGTATTACTTAGAGATTTCACTGTGTGTCACAAGCAGTTTGACAACCAAGTCAGGGAGGAACCTGTTTTTCTTGATGTACTGGAGATGAATTTATATGCTGAGAATGCACATGCTGTCATGTCACAACATAGCTCTATAGCGGTGTTTTGATACACTGCGTATTCTTGCAGGATTATTTTGACATAGTGAAGAACCCCATGGATCTTTCTACTATCAAGAGGAAGCTGGACACAGGACAATATCAGGAACCCTGGCAATATGTAGATGACATCTGGCTCATGTTCAATAATGCCTGGTTGTATAACCGCAAAACATCCCGGGTATACAAGTACTGTTCCAAACTGGCTGAGGTGTTTGAGCAAGAAATTGACCCAGTTATGCAGAGCCTTGGTTATTGCTGTGGAAGAAAGGTAAGAAAATGAATATTAGTCTGCTGTTTGCTTCCTGGTATTGAAAGGGGAAAAAATACAGCAGTTGTAGTTGTTAGTACTTTTGGTATGTCAGCAATTTTGAGAGTTTACCAGGTTTTAGCAAACCTGAGCAACCCAATTTTGAGGGTTTTATGGATATTCTGTCCAGTGCTTACATCATCTATTTGTGTATAAGCCCTTGGAGGAGGGGCAAGTCAGTAATTGAAGGCTTATTTTTGATTGGGGCAAACCTGTTTTCAAATTAAACAGATGTGGGTTTGTTATTGCAGAAGTGCTTCACTGTATATTGAGAATGTCTATGTCCATTGTCTTATTTTGATACACTTTTCATCTTTGGAGAAGACTTGAGTGCAGTAGTGCACTGAGTGTTGTTTTTATGACTAGCGCTTCATATACTGGATGTCCTGTGAGATCTGTGTGCAGAGTAAGGTGGAAATGGTAGTTGTCTGGGTCACACTTGCCTTCGTTTGGAGAGCAAATGAAACCGTATATAAGTACTAAGACAATCCATTCCTCTTTTCAGTTGGAGTTCTCACCACAGACTTTGTGTTGCTATGGCAAACAGCTATGCACAATCCCTCGAGATGCCACTTACTACAGTTACCAGAACAGGTAAGGAAAACTCACTCTGTGTCGTTTTGTGCGTGCTGCAATCAATCTGTTAAAGGCATGAATGTATTTACATATACACCCTCTTAATATCTGTACAGCTTTGTGTTTTAAGATAATTTGCTGGAAGTGCAGATTAAATAGTTTACCTTGTGTTAATAATTTCTTTCTGCAAAAGTTCACTGCAGCCTTTGCTCTTCCTCCTTTTGCTTGCAGTAATGTGATGTTTTAGTAAATTTTCATCCTACAGTTAATGAAGATTTCTTCAGTTATCTACAAGTCTGTTGTCTTTACTCCCTATTATGCAGCAGTATTTTTCATGCAGAACACAGAGTGAGCTATGCAGCAAGTATGTGCTCATAATACATATTATACTTGACAAGTCTTTGTTTTTCTCACTATGTTAACACTGAGGAGCAAAACTTATTTCTGTGTATTCAGATCTTCAGCAGATTGATTGCTTGCTTTTTTCGTGAAGGTTCCTTAAGGGAGTTGTCTCGCAGTAGCTGTCAGCAGCTCTGTAAAATGCTGTCACTTCTACAGCTATTTTGAATTCTTTTATTATTATTTTTGCATCTTACTTGGGGTTTATTAAAGGATTTAAACTTAATTTGACTTCTGAAGGAAGGTTTCTTGCCAGGCATCTCTTCCAACTGGGGAAGTGAGGCAGCGAGAAGCAGGGAAATGTGTGCTTTAACACTTCTGTATCCTGTTACCAGAATGCTCCTGTTAGGTTTTGGTTACCTCCAGACTGTCACCCCCATGAATTTAGTTCCCACTCTTAATTCTTTCCAACATCTTAAACAAAAATACCCAGAACAAAAAACCCACTAAGGCTTTTACCTGAAAGCCAAGAATGGTTTGCAAGAGTTGTAGTTTACTGAAGCACCTGATCAGGTGAAAACAACTAAAGAGCTGCAGAAGTTGAGTCTTGATCACCTTAGGCTTCATAAAGCTTTATAGCAGTGAATGAAGGTTTTTAGGAGTAGAAAATAAGAAGAAAATAAGCTTATAGTATCCCATAATAACTGTTGTCCTCTTAGACTTCTGTACTGTAGAGCTTTTCATATTGTGTCAATATCTTCCACTTACACTTATTCCTGTGCAAACACTAGATGGACCAAAAGATTATTACTCACAAATGTGATGTATTTTACATGTGTTCAAACATTAGAAGGGAATGTTTGCACGATAACAGATGCATACATGTGACTTGTACGTTTTGGTCTAATATATGTGTGTATACAACATAATTTACAATTTCAAAAGTACTATTCTCTGCAGTATCTCAGATGAAAAGTGGGAGAGGGTTAAGAGACCTGTCTTTGAAGTCCAACAGCTGCTATAGTGTTGGTTTGTGTGGCTTTATAATAAAGTTATTTGAATTTTCTTTTGTTTCTTTCTGGTTTTAGATGTTTTGTGCACTCAATTAGCATGCCTTAGTAATGGAGAAGCTACAGTTTCAGAACATTTTTGAGGGCTGGGGTGGAGTCTTGAATTAATCATTATTTTATTCAAGTATGAAAGAAATCTTTCTCTATGATGCTTGCTATGTTGATGCCTGGACTGTTCTACACTCAGACTGGGCTGTGGCAGAACAGTGTCATTGCAGAGTGCTATGTGTATAGTTAACATTAGGTGTTTAGTTAACATGCAGTTTGACTGTCCTATAATGTCTGTAAGGTTTTCAAGGACACATTTTATTGTTCTTGAGGCTTCTGATGTTTAGCTTTCTGTCAGCTGGAAGAGAATGTGGTCTTTTAGCATTTACACATTTAAGTTGGAAGACTACCCCTCTTCCCCTGATCTCCTGTTTCTCTGCCACCAGAACTGCTGTGCTGACGTACAAGTCAGAGTAGCAGTTTTTCGTTCCTTCTGCTCTTTCCCCTTTCTCATTTTTAATCCTTTGCTGTACATGGCATGGATTATTAAAATGAAGAGGGTATGGGTATGCTAAAATGGAATACTCATGTTTAATTTGCTTTAATCATTTGCTGCTTGCGAACCTATTTGAGAGATTTAGTGCTAATCTGTGCTTTGCCTTAGCTTTCTGCTTTGTGTTTTCTTGTCATAGAATCAGCTAGTTTGGAAAAGACCTTTAAGATCATGAAGTCCTGCTTCTATGTTTTTGGTTTTATCCTGCAAATCCCTGTTTCTTTCTGTGTGTTATTTTATTTCTCCTTCATGCTTGCCATTGTCTGCGCTTGGCTCTGATTGTACAAAAAAACCCAAACTCTTAAGAAATCCCCAAATCCCAAACCAACCAATGTGGGCCCCATAAGTCTGCATCATTGAATAGCCTTATTGCTGCTGCTGACCTGCTCTCTACTCCTGTCCCTTGGTCTGCTGGGATTCCATTGCTCAACTTGGGTTTTGTTGTGTGGATGGAACAGTTCACCCAAATATGACCTTCTTGCTGATAGGTATCATTTCTGTGAGAAGTGCTTCAATGAAATCCAAGGGGAGAGCGTTTCTCTAGGAGACGACCCATCACAACCTCAAACGTGAGTTATCTGTGTCGTTGGGCTGTGCATTCATAAGCTGTATCATCACCTATAGGGCCTTCTTAATGGGAAGTTTCGTTTTGGATAACCCTTGCTGTCTGTAGGCTAGTAGAAGGTGGACAAGATATTCTTCATAAAAGCCTGGGCTTGTGCTGTAGAGTAACTGAATAAGGAAGCAATGTGATTCTTTACAAGCTGTCCCATAGAAAAAGAACATATTCCACGTTTTATGCATCAAGGGTGGCATATACTTCAGTTGTCTGTCACTGTGAAATACAGCTTTCTTTGTAGTGTCAGTGAGTGTTTAAAAAACCTGCTTGCAAGTTTTGTCTTGATATGTTGATACATGTGGTACAGCATAAATGTGTTGTGTGTTAAAACTGAATTTTATTGCCTGTTTCTCCATAGCACAATAAACAAAGAACAGTTTTCAAAAAGGAAAAATGATACACTGGACCCTGAACTGTAAGTAATGTTGTCACATTTTGAATGAGCCTTATTATTACTACTACTACTATTTTGTAACAAGATGTTATTCTCTATCAGCTTCGCTTTCCAGTGTTTTCCAATGTCATGTAGTTCTGTTAGTGGGCAGGGGGTGCTCAGTAAGCAGAATTCTGTACTGAGAACTCAAATGACCACACATGTACTTGAGAAATGCATAACACTATGTATGGATCAAAACTATTGCATTTTGTTGTCTTGAATGTGGATTCACAGAAGGATGAATGCAGACAACTCGGCTTTGAAACCCTGTTGTGGCAAAGTCTCAGAACTGGTTTGAGTCTCTTGGCAGTTGTTCTTTGAGTGCTGTTGGCTTTTCTAGTCATATTTTACAGGCAGCTGTAGTAGAAGAAGTTGCTAAATTTGAATCAGTCAGCAGTTCTGCACTGCTTTGGAAGCAGAACTGTAGATGTCCAGTAAACTTAAGATCATGGTGACCCAGCTGCTTTTCTGTATATTCCTGAGGGTTTTTTTGAAGTCACTTTACATGGTTATGCATTATGCACCTGTGCTGCTACTGTGTGAATTATCCTCATTCTCAAATGAATGAGCAAAAAGGATGTGTATTCTTCCCACACCATCTTTCTAAGGGCATAAAGGTCAGTCACTTCTTCCGTTTTACAAGGCCTGTGGAAGGAGAGTATAGTAACTTGATTCATAACGTTCCTTTCCCTTAGTTACACTGAAGATACAGCTTAACACAGAATACAAGCCTAACTTACAGTGTGGTACCATATACTCAATATAAATGACAGCTATTCATTCAAAATCTCACTCTTATAAATACACATGTTCAAAAGGAGTCAGATTGTCTTGACACATGAAGCAATCTTAGATATTAGAGAATTATATTCACCAACATTTGAAGTAAATCTTACCACTTATCTCAGTTGTCCTTAAATCTCTGCTAGTCTTCTGAAAGTGACTTTGTTGCTACTGTTTTCTTACTGCCCACTCTTCAGTAGTATGTTTGGAATGTACCCCAGGTTTCAAGTATAGTGGGGCAACTAACAGCCAACTACTTCCCCTGGTTCTTGGCTTCTGACACCTATGAATCTATTTCCCCTCTCTCCATTACAGCAACAAGCACTTCACAGATTTTTAGCCTCATAAGATATTCACTTTAGGGGAAAAAAGAAACCACCCATCAAAAACAAAACCACAAAACAGAGTTAAGTGGATGGCAGTAAGGCAAGCAAGTAGTAATAATAGTGTGTCCCTGCACAGTCTACCTGACTTGAGCTGACATTCTTAATGCATTCTGGAGGCAGTTCTCAGCATAACTGTGCCCTCTGTGTTAAATAGGCTCAAGACCCTAAATACCAGAAATTCTCTAATAAAATACTATACAAGCAAATAATGATATTACTAACCTTTGTTCCCTTCCCCCTTTTTTCCTTCTACAGGTTTGTTGAATGTATAGAGTGTGGAAGAAAAATGCACCAGATCTGTGTTCTTCACAATGAGATAATCTGGCCTTCTGGGTGAGAAATTTCTCCTTAAGTAGACAGTATATGATAGATTTACTAGAGTTAGTGCATGCACATCCTTAACGTTGGTTATAAAAGAGCATCAAATGGAAGAAGTTGCACTCCTGGCTGAAAATTCTACAGAATCTTTAGGATGACATCATACCCTACTGCGTTGTGTGTAAAGTTGTTTCTAGCCCTTAATGTTTCTAACCTTCCTTTGTGTGCAAGAGGACCTTTCAGCTTTGTTTCAGCTTTTTATGTTTAAAGATTCTAGTCCTTCATGAAAAGATATGTTTAGTTATAGTAACAGTTTAATATGGTCTGTTTTCTATACAAATCACTGTTTTGTCATCTAAAAATATTACTGAAAGAATTTTAGCAGATGAATTAACTTTTTGGACCTTGGTGATCAGATTAAATCTGAAAATCTGATCTTCAGATACTCCATGGTTCATGCTCAACATACTGGAGTTTATTCTGATTGCTTTAAAAGCTTCTTTAAAAAGCTGATAAGTGTAGATAAAGCTCTCTATGAGCTTAAACTTTCCCTTTATATGCCATGTCTTTTACCATTCTGTTGTCCCATCCAGATTGCTGCAGAAGAGGGTAGATGTCCTGTAACTGAGGAAGAATCTGCCCATCAATGCAGAGTATATTTGGATATTTAGAGAAAAAGTCAGCCTTTTTCTTTGTGTTGTGGTATCTCACCTTTATCAGTTTTAAACTACTAATATAGTTGTAAACTAAGAATATGTTAAGCCATTATTGTTGCCCTGCAAGTGGAGACCTTTTCCTCAGATTGCAGGTGACTGACAGGAGATGCCACCCCATGGAGCTTAGATCCCCCTCTGCAGCTCTGAAACACTTGAGCAGTTTTTGCTGGCGCTGTTCTTTTATTTCAAATTTGAGTTAACATACTTTCCAGACCAGATAAGATCTGGTGAAAGACTTGGCTTCTAATGTTAAGA
Organism: Loriculus beryllinus; assembly: GCA_039877255.1. NCBI lineage: Eukaryota > Metazoa > Chordata > Aves > Psittaciformes > Psittacidae > Loriculus > Loriculus beryllinus. The sequence continues at coordinate 22,833 of JBCJKH010025789.1, forward strand.
TGCTAAGGAAATTCATGGGCTGACTTGGGGTGGGTTTTCATTTTCTTCTCCTTTTGCTTCAGCTTTGTCTGTGATGGCTGCCTAAAGAAAACAGGACGAACCAGGAAGGAGAACAAATTTTCTGCTAAAAGTAAGATTCTGACATTTACACCAATGCATCTTAAATAATTTAAGAATGGAGAAAAGGTGGATTTTAGGCTCATTTTGTGTTTATTTCAGGATTGTGTTGGGTTTGGTTTAGGTTTCTTGGTTTTGGGTTTTTCTGTGTTAAAGGCAGGTACTTTTGATCAGTTCTGTGATGTTCAGAATGTTTGCATTCACAGCTGATGTCTTTGGTTAGTAGTCTGTTGTAGAGGGTTAACACACTGTTTTAGAGCACTGCTAATACAAGATACACATCCTTTTATTTCAGTTGTCATATTGCATTGGGAAAGGGTTACTGTGTGACTGCAGTCTTAACTTAAATCACTCAATCACAAAAAAACCCAAACCACTTGGTAGACATTTCCTCTTGATCAAGGCAGCTGACTTGAAGGCATTGTAGGAAGAAATTGATGCAGTCACCATCTGTTCTATAGACCAAGCAAGTCTTTCAGAATCTTTTTAGGTTGGTGGACTTGCAAATAGTGAGTATTTACATTTCTGCAAAAAAACCCACAACATATATATACATATATATCCCTGGCCAACCAATAGCATCAAGATTCAACAAATGAGTCAGTGAATGGATTCAGTGTCTGAGTCTTTTTCCAAAATTTCCAAAATCCAAACTCCTGAGATTCACTGAGAATACAGGAAAAGTACAAGAGTTCTCTTATAGTTTGTTTCAGGTTTTATTTTGAGCAACCTGTATGTATTGCATACTTAACATAGTGTAGAGATGTGTTACTGAAGGGTGTCACTTTGGAAAATGAGAAGCTGATTGGCAGCTGTGTCACTTTCCAGGGGTGATGTGCAGCAGTGAGT
>JBCJKH010025791.1:0-14848 GCA_039877255.1 Loriculus beryllinus
CACAACACACTTGGGATGCATTTGAAGCCTACTCAAGGTTATTCCCATCAGACCTGCTTTTGTCCTTCTTCATACCACCCCAGCACCTAGGTCTCCTTACTGGGCTTAGCCCTGAGGGCCATTGCTCTGTCTCCTCTTGCAGGGAAAGGATCTCTTCTCTCCAGAGGTAAGTTCTGGGGAAAAGGCAGCATTAACACATTCTGACTGTGTTTAACCCCCATTATTTTTGTAGAGTGCCTCATGAAACCTCAGTTCCTCTAAAAGTGTTTTCTTCAACTAAATTCCACTCCATTTTCTTCAGGCAATAAATGAATTTTGTTTACAAAGTACTTCAACAAGACTTGAAATTTCATTTGTGGAAAATGGGCCTCAGCCTTCCAAGGCACTCGAAACCATGCTGAAACATGGCAATTTCAAGCACTTACCTGTCTCCTTCCCGCAAGTCTCCAAATCAAAGGTTCCCATGACAACGAAACCCACTCTCGGACCAGCAGAATGAATTGTTTGTACCTGACGTCACCATTAGCCAGGACCCAGCAAACTCACACAAATGAGATCCCCAGACAGCAGGGCTGCAGAGAGCCCCAACAAGCAGCACAACAATTACACTCTAAACTTACCAAAGGCAGGGAAAGGTCATCCAACTCTCCTTTAAAACAACAGAGAAAAAGGATGACCTCCCCTTGTTACCCTGCAGGGATACAGGGGCAGACCAGCTCTGCCCTATCACAAGCTGGTCTTGACTCCTATCCTGGGAGGTGGCATAGTTGCCAGCACATCCCAGCATATAGCCACTAATGGTCCCAGTAGGGATGCTGATTCCCAGCATGCTCCCAGGAAGCTGGTTTACATTACACTATCTATATGGAAACCCAAAGAGGAAGAGGTGTTGCTGTTTTGGGTGGAATGCAGCTTCTCACCACCTTGAGCTCCCTATGCCCTCTACATGATGCACTCAGGGCTCCTTTTCCTCAGCATCTGAATACCCCACATAAGGATCTCTCTACATCTCAGCTCCTTACCCCGACAACCACCATACCAATATAAACTTTCACTACCCAGTCATTTTGGGATACTTCACTTTATAATACTTCTCTTTATTATCATGGGCAGTGGATCCAATCTTCTCCTCCCAATGAAGATGTGAATGAGGTTCTCTGATCTTAGTCAATTGAGGGTTCACACTTGAAAATGAGTATATTCAGGCAGCAGCTGCTCTCCAGAGGAATGAGTGGGAGCCACTCAGCAATGAATTGCTACAGATGGTCATTCAAGTGTAATAAATCCTCCTTATCAGCCCTGTCTTATTGCCCCCCATAACTTAAGCTGGTGTAATAAGGCAGTATGAAGGTAAAGGTTAGCTTTACAGCCAAAGTGGGACTACAGCCTGGCACAGATACTGAAAGATTCACAATAGCAGAAAGAAATTGTAAGAGGAGCCTAAACAGCTTCCCTTGAATGCCAAGAGATGGGCTCATGAGTTATAGTTATTTCCTAGGCTAATGTATAGCTGAGTTGGGGTCAGACTGGAGATTTGATGCTCTTGGGTTTCTTGAGCAAGAGTAACACCTCCGTGTGCTGAAAAAATTGTGCACTGACTTTAGAAAAGGTTTCTGTCTACATTATATGCATGCTTATGTTTTTAACCCAGATCGCTGCATGCATGCGTTTCTGTCTCTGGATAAATTCAGCAATACCATTTTGTCTCTTGCTCTCTTTCGTTCTTCACAAAAGCCCAAGAGGCACCTTTCCCCTTACAAGCATCTTGCCACCCTGCACAGGAGCCTTTTGCTTTCTGATTGCCTCATTAACAAAGCTGGCCCAGACCAGTCCTTCCCACACCTGAAGTTGATGGCACCATGAAGGCGAGTTTACAGGTGTGAAAACTTGGCTTCTTTTCCCCAGCTGTAATTAAAAATTTGGGTAATTAAAAAAATACTGCTTTTTCCTACCAGCCTTGCCTCGCTTATGTCTTGCATCCATCATAGGGTGACCTGAATCCTACCTGTGGTACCCATCCCCTGGAGCAGGAACCACAGCAATACATTTGCTCTGTTGCTAACACTGCAGGGCTGTTGAAGAATGGAGCCTTGTGGTTCCAACACTGGAGATGTCTCCCCTGTCCTGGGGTCAGAGCAGGGCTGGAGCAGGCTCTGCTGGAGTCAGGACCAAAGAGAACAACTCAAGTCACTGAAATAACAAGGAAAGCATAAATACAGCAGAAGACCCAGTTTGTGCATACTCAGTTCAAACTGTGCTGTTATTGCAGCTGGCTTTCAGAGAGACTTGCTTTTGAATACCTGAATGTGATCACAACCCTCAAATAAAAACCTGTGAATCTACTCTTTATGTGCACGGGGGATATCTGGCAATTCAGACTGCTCTAAAGTACAGTACCTGCCTACAGTCCCAAGTAGGGAAACTGAAAAAGTTGGGCAACATTAACAAAATGACAGGACTTGCTTTACGCTGCCAGGGGCACAGGGAGGCATTCCCTGATGCTGTGGGGTGAAGGAGCTTTGATGTGGTTGACACTCACTGCTCCAGGGTGTCATTGCCTGGTCCCCATTGCTTGTGACCTGCTTAGGGGTGGAAGAGGACACCTTCATCCCCATGAGGAACACTGAGGATGTACAGAAGGTGCTGAGCACAACCATGCTGGAAAGCAGCCCCCCTTGCTGCTCTGGCTGTTGTTATCACATCACCCATTGTGGAAAGGGAAGGTGGAGGAGGCAGGAGGAAAGTCACAGCCACTTTCTCTGACCTCTGATTGCAATGAATGCATGCTTGTGGCAGCGGAGCCTGGGATCCCCTGCAAGGGCCCTGCAGCCTGCCAATGTGTGAAAGTGTAAGGGAGAATGAATCCCAGCAAGCCACAGATCTGCCAAGCGAGGGTGTTCTCCATGGAGTAGGGCAACAGCAAAGTCTCAAACCGTGTTCCTGCTGACAAACTGCTGATGGATGAGTTCAGTCAGAAGGAGCTGCGCTTTGCAGAAGAAAGCACTGTTTGCTTACAAAGCAGCCAGCATAGATGGTCCTGGGAAGAGCCCTGCCAATGGGAGCACTGGACCTACTCATCTTAGAGGGTGAAGGAACCACATAAAAGAGTTTCTCCCTCAGAGGAAGGATGCTGAGGTTTCAGATCCTACCACCCAAATGCATGAAGGCTACCTTAGGGCTAGTTTTGGGGCACCTTGTGAGGAGGTGGTTTTGCATATGAGGTTTCTGGAACAAACCACTCTGAAGGCAGATGACCACTGTGCCCCAATGGATCCTTTCCTTCATGGGGCTGTGGGGCTGAGCTGTCCCCACATTACAGCCTGGCATAGGGGACACATCTACCTGTTCCCCATCTTCTGGCACCTCGGGAGCCACACATCAGCAGTCCTCCCCTTGCCATTCCAACTCCATCCCCTGCCTGCTCAGAGCACTGCTGTAGAACAAGCACCTAATAATAAAACCTGGCTATTGCGTTCCTAAGACACCTGTCAGCCTGAGCATTAAGTGCTGGAGTAATAAATACTTGCTCAGCTCTGCCTCTTCTCTGCCAATTCTCCTGGCTCTGCCTGTTTTCATTAGTATTTCTTTTTCTGTGGACACTGCAATTACACTCTGTTCCTCTTCAGGGCCCTTGTTCCAGGTTCAAATAGAGAAGTGATAATGCAGGGAAGCTTTTCACATCGCTGTTTATTTTTGTCTTCTGAGTCAGGAAGATCTTTTCAGGCTGGGACCAGCCCTGTGCACTTTTGATTGAGGAAGGACTCGAGTGGCGGAAGGGGTGAAAATTTCGGGTTCAAGCTTTTATAGTTTAAACAAGTGGTGGGCTCCTTCCTTGCTTGCTCTTGCTGGGGTCACAAGCTATGCTTCTTCCTTGGGAAAGCATAAGTCTGCAGCCTACACTGCTAAGACCCATGGTAACTCTCCATCTGCCACAGCAGCTGTGAGCCCCGGCACTCCCAAGCCTCTTCTGCCATCCGAATCTCCGAGCAAGGAGGATTCAGCTGAATGCAGCAAATTCAAATGAGTAACTTTTTTATTCAAGGTTGCAATATGTTTGGAGATATTGTCCCGACAGCAAATCCCTGGTGCGGCATCCAGATGGTGCTCAGGGAATCCAGGAAAAATGGGGAGGGCATTTCGTTCCTTCTTCAGGCATGGAAAATAACCAGTGATGTCACTGGAGTTATTTGCTTCTCTTGCTGTTTCCCATGGTAATTGAGGGGGTGAAAGTCCACATTGAATATGGGGGATTTGGCTAAATTATCAATATCTCTAGGTAAAAAATAGTAAAAAACCACAGGAAAAAGTCCCAGGGGAACATAGGCTGTTTCAAACAGTGCAATGGGAAAAACTTCAGCATTTGTTGCAGGTGATTTTTCTTCTACTTTCGCATTTGAATAGATTTACTTCATTTCAGATCTTTCTACCCAGTGAGAAAAAACTTTCCATTAGTTGCTAAATATAACATTTCGTGCACCCAAGGAAGTGTCCAAATGAAGCTCCTACACCTTGCACTTCCTTGCCAGCAGAACACAGAGTCACGCAGGCACGTCACACGTGGCCGTCACACTGTGACACGGCATGGCCAGCTATGTGCTATTAGATCTCCAAAACTGGGATAGCCACAACCAAAACTGCCTTCAGCAAAGCTCTCTGGACCATGGTAAATCCCAAGTAATGACTGGAACCTGCTTGGGTGGACCAAAGTGACAGTGGAGTTCATTGTAACAGCTGAACAGCCCAGCAGGGTGAGTTGAACTGCTCACAACCTTACCTTGGCATGCATTTGATTTACCATGTCAAAAGGCATTTGGGCTAAGGGCCTCCATGTCCTTCTCCTTAAGGCATGACTCAACTGGAGAAGTGTGTGGTGGCTTAGATAAACTAGCTTCTTGGACATGTCCTCTTCTGATTGCCCCATAGAGCAGCAGAAAGCTTGATTCATGTTGTACATAGAGAATTGCCAAAGACCTCTACAGGAAAAGCAAAGCCTAACCATGGGCAGGGAAAGAACACACCTCAGGGTCTCCTTCTTGCCCACCCATCACAACACCACCATCCCATCTTTGAGTTGATTCCCAAACTCCCCATCTACCCATCTGCCTTGAATATATGTAGTGCTCTCCACTCCGCTGCCATTGGAAGGGAAGGCATTTTAAACTTAAGCTGCAATGGGAGCTCAAGCTCTTTTATTTCCCCCTGGAATATCGATTTCTTCATGGGTAGCTTGTCTGCTCACCAGTGGGACAATCCCCCCAGTGTGGAGGACCGGCTCCCCAGCCTCCCCATCCCTTTATATGTCAACATCATTCGTCTTTGTCTGGTTTGGGACAAAACAATGACACAGATTCTCTTTTTTAATATGAATTTTAATTTGTTTTGATCGGAGTTCGAGAGAGTGGGCAGAGTGGAAAAGCAGAGTGATTTCATTCAGTGAAGAGGTCTAGGCCCGCCTTGCATGTTAGATCAGGTTAGTAGGTGGTCAGAAGAGTCCTCCTCTTGCTGATCTTATGCACCTAGTTCTTGTTTCTGATGGTTTCTAATCTCTCTTCAGAACTTCACTGTGATTTTTGGCGATATTTTTTCTGTTGCTTTAACTTAGTGAAAAAGCTCAAAGCTGAAAAAAACTGCAGGACCCCAAATCCTGCCAATTAGAATGGGCAAGTTTTCCTTTTTTTTTTTTTCCTTTTCTGGCAAAGGTTGAAAAATACGGTTCAAAAATACAAACAGGCATTGAACATTGCACCAAAAAGCATTTGAAACACAAATCTCAGAAAGAGAGAGAGAGAGAGAGAGAGAAGAAAGGTCACAGTTTCCATGAGAAATTCCTTAAGAAAGTGGCTACCAGCTAGTCACTAGAGAAAATAAAACTGACAAAAATAATAATTGAAAAAAAAAAGCATTTTCTCTAGTTGTTAATTATTTACAGCTGTAATAACAGGATTGTCATGCATTAAACTGCTGCCAGCTAGAGTCTTTTTCCATAGTGGAGTAAAGAAAGTCTCACGAGATGGAAAACAAAGCAGAAGACGTACTGGGGCACAGGGTGAACCTGAGGCAGTGAAAATGAGCGTGTTCTCTGGTGATCTGTTGTAGTGTGTTCTTTCCCATGATGGGCTGCCCTAGCATGATGCTAATGTAACTTCTCCTAGGCACTAGGGCATTAGAGCTAATGAAGCAGCAGGTACGGTCACCTTCAGATAGGACATTTTCCTGTGGCTATCCCTGGGTCAGTCAACAGTGGAAATCAAGTTGATGAAGTGTACTTGTGGCCACCTGACTAGATTTAGTCAGCTCAGAAATTCCCTTATGACAACTGAGAAGAGCCCTTCAACTCTAACCACAGTCTGGCAAAGGCAATGTGACAAAGACCCAGGTTTCCCAACTCCCAATGCATGATTGCTGTTATTTTTGCTGGGTACCCTGCAAAAAGACAGGAGAAATCCATAGATTTGTCAGGGGAAGCAGAGAGCTGCTTGCAGTATAACAGAAGCCAACGGGCTTAAGAAGCTGACAGGACTTTCAAGCTGCAATGAAGAGAAAAGCCAAGAGCCTTCGAAGACTGTGGGAGCATCCTGGCTTGCATAGCTTACATAGCAAACCTGGGAACAGGCTTCCCTCTTTAGGCAGATGGAAGCATTAAAGTGGAAGAGATCTGCACTGGTGTGGACCAGGACAGTGAGGATGAGCAAAGAGTCTTGTCCTAGAGCTTCAAGAGCAAAACCCAGCATATCCCCACTTGTGGTGAAGGATGGCAGGTCAAATGTTAGGACTAGTCCACGCCTAAGGCTCTCTGCTGTTTGAAGCAGCACAGACCCCCACGGCGGGAAGCAGGCATAGATGCAGAAAGAACCAGCTTTGTCTGCTTATGGGTGGTAATGTCTTTCATTCGTGTGGCTGAGCCACTACAATGCAGTGGTGCCACTGACCACAACCTTTCTCCAGCAGCAGAGGAAGGAATATGAGAGCTACAAATGCTGTTGCAGGATCACTGCCTAAACGTTTCTTCTAAGTCAGGGGGAAACAAAAGGCTGACACTGAGGGAAGCTAATGCTGGGTACCACTGCTACAGGCTGCACATTGCCCGCTTGCCATAGGCTGCCCAGCATCTGTCTCTGGTCCTGCTTGTGCTGGGGTGAGAACAGACGCAGGTCCAGGATACAGCAGCAGCAAAGGCCTATGTTTTGCTGACCCCTCCTCCACTTAGCACATAATCACATACCAACACATCCCACCTGGATGAGCAGCAGGCAGTGGCCAAGTGCCAGCACTTCTCCTTGCAGAAGAGCCCAAGCTGAAGCACAGCCACTACCTGCAGTGTTCCTCTGGCCAGGCATATCTGGCATGGATCCCCCCAGGCTTTGTGCTCCCTCCTGAAGCAGGTTCAGGGTGGAAACCTCACAGCCCTTTGCAAAGCTCAGCTATACATTCCCTGGTTGTGCTATGGAATGAGGACTAATCGCTTATGGCATTCAGGTGTTAAAGAGCCATGCTGCCTTTAACACATCCTAGTGTCTGGAGCAGGACAAAGGCTGCCTGGAGAAGTTGTGGTATCTGGGATTAACTTCTCCTGATCGGTGCTAGGCAGTACTGCCAACAGTGACCTTGGTCCAGGCAATCCTGCACTGAGACCCCAGGGCAGAGCAAGGCTCTTCTCCCTTGCTTCCTTTGTTCCCTGTGCCTCTCAAAGCCATCTGAGGATCAGCAGAGAGGGATGCACATCCTTCCAGAAGATTTAGCAAAGACAATGAGGGGGAAGTAAACCAATTGAAGGTGGCCATTTTCTCCTTCAAAGAGAAAGAGGTTTGACTTTTAGATACAAAGAGGCTGTGAGCATAAATATACACACACATGCATATATATATGTAAAAACCTTTGGCTGACTGAACAATAACAAGGTCAAACAGTAAATATTTATACCTGGAAGCCATCAATCTCATCTGTGCTGTGGCCTCTTGCCAAAAATGCCTTCAGGAGCAGTTTAGCTTGATATGGAGAGAGGATTGGTGAATTGTTTGAGGCTTTTTTCTCCCTGCTTTGACATTAATAGAGCATTTAGATTCTCATGAATGTGCCTCTCACCCTGGCTGAGCCCTCCCCAGCCCCAGCAGCCACCAGGGAGCCAGGGCAATGGTATTTCTTTCCAGTCTGCAATATCCACATGGATATTTGATCGTGTGGGTTAAAGTGTGGCCCCAGAAGCATACTGTTTGTGGGAGAGGGCTTGGGGTAAGGGCTGGTCTGATGCTGCGTGGTGCAACAACCCAGTCCCACAGACCCACGGTGGCTCTCCACCACCCGAGCATGTGGTAGGAGGGATACTATCATGTCCCTCATGTGAGCCCATTGAGACTGTCTGGTCCTCTCCTGCTTATGGCATGCCATGGCAAGCTGGGAAACCACAGTAGCTGTCCTAAATAGCTGCTCGCGTTTGACCATGATCCCTCCTTTAACAGCAGTGTGTGTTTAACTGCTCTGTTCCTTCAGCAGCTGCTAAGAGGTGCTTCTGCAGCACCCTGCTGGAGATGTGACAGCTCCAGGTTTCTGAAGGTCTCCATCAGGTTGTAGAGGAGCAAAGGGTCATCCCATGCAAAGTGATCTGGAGCAAGAGAAATCCCTTCCTGCTGTGTGATGCAGCCCTATAATCCTCCCCAGGGCATGGCTGAAAGGAATCCAAGATATGGACAGAAGAACTCAAGGCAGTGGATGAGGAAAGAATGCACCCTGCGTCCATAGTATAGATTTGCAGAAACAGACTGGTTGTGACCTTGTTTTGCACACACGGCTTGTGTCTGGGAAGAGCAAGCATGGGGTCTGCTTGCACAGGGGATGTCCTACAGCAAATGAACTAGATAGAACCCTGCCAGTACCCTTGAGCTCGAAGAGATCAAGATGCAGGTGAGCTGTGCTGGCCACAGCACTTGCCTGTAAAACCTAGGGAATACAAATCCAGGTTTGCTTATGTTGAATTTAGTGCACAGAGGAGAACCGGGAAGCTCTGTGTTGAGTGTGTCAGTCCTGCTGGATGATGTTCAAGAAGTTCTCAAGATGTTATATGAGGGTAACTCCATCAGCCCTTTGGAATGGATGGCACCAAGGGACTACATCTCCCCTCTCCCTTGGATGTCACCCTACAGAAACGTCACAACACTGACATGACACTTGCAGTGACCATGTGCTGCCTCTACTGCTGAACCAGCCTTCACTTCCCCAGGGCCTTTGCCCATTTGTGTTGTCAGAAGAGAGAATGGGCAATCTTCACGCTCCAAAATGTCCCTCTGATGTTTTCAGGAGGAATGCCCTCCTGAAATGTTTGTCCCAAGTGGTGCAAGCTACGGAACGGGCGCACAGACCAAAGAGGTCACTTTTATCACTCTCAAAGACTTGTAATTCCTACCTCGGAAACTCTCATCAAGTCAGGGAGGCTTCGGACCTTGCGAAAAGACAAAGAATATTGGAGTATTAAGGTTCACAGTGAAATGAAGCGCCCATGCTGTGCACAAGCATGGATTAGACTATCAATGGCCACGTACAGACCTATTCCTATACCTGGCTAATTACAAAAATGGAGCTCTTAGACACTATCACAGCAAGCAGAGAACCCCAGTGACTGGTACTAGGTTAGCTCTGGTGTGATCTTAGAGGAAGCCTTCTCCATCAGCAGCCTCGTGTTAGCTGGGAAGGAAATGTCCCAATTTGAGGCGCTGACAGATTCATAAAAAAAAGAACGTTATCTTCTCTGTGATGTCTGCTGGCAGGAGACGTTAAACCACTTATTTATAACCATCTTCTCAAAATGCTTCCCTGCTTGGGAGCCAAACTACAAATCCTGTTTGGTTTGTTGTCTTTAACCAAAGGATGCTGGTATTTCTGCTTCCAGCTGGCAAAAAAGATCCGGAGCCAGTGCCAGGCTTTGGTGGGAATAGACTTGGCTTTCAAGGTATGTTAACGCAGATCCAGGAAGGCAGCCTTTTATCAGGCAGAGAGCAAAGTTTTTGGAGTCAGGAAGAGCAAAGATGAGCCAGCAGACGGGTGTCACCAGCAAGCCAGATTGATGGGATGTGTCCTGGGGAGGGACAACAGCCTTGGTATCACAGTGAGGGAAAGACTGGGGGAAGATACAGACAGGAGATGCACCATGACAGAGCGAATCACCCACAAGAGGAAGGAAGCTCAGATGCTGTCCTGATGCTGTTCCCAGCACCACAGGGAGATCAAGCCCCAGCACCTTGAGCATCACCCTGCGGCACAAAGGCAGCAGCTGCTGAGGAGCAATGGTAAGACCTGACCTCATGAAGAGCTCTGCGAAGCTGGCACCAACAGACCAGGAACATGTAGCAGGTGATGCATGGTAGGATGTGGCCTTTGGGATGGAGGGGACTTTGGAGAATGCCCAGGCTAGCAGGTGTGCCTGTGTGCCAGGTCCAGCTCAAGTCAGCGAAGTCACTGATCCTGTATTTGAGCTTGCCTTTAATGTAATTCTGTTTGCAAACACAATACACTTTGTTACCGTTTTATTGTGTTTGGTTTGCTTTTTAAGTGTCTCTATTCCATTCACTTAGGCCTGAGTGTTATAGAGACATGAATGTTTTATGAGATACGCTTCATCTACCTTATTTAAGAAAACGACACCCAAGTAGTTTCCAAAATGCTACCTCAATGGCTTTGTGGGATAGCACCTGGCTCATGGCTCTCTGGGACAGCAGTATCACCCTGCTGTTTCAAAAGGCCCCTTCTGCTGTTCTCCCTTGGTGCTGAGGATGCTCAGCAGGGCTCAACAGGGGCAGGGAGGTGTTTGGGGACTGGCCATCCCCTGGCTCACCCCCATAGCTGTCAGAGTGGCCCCTGGTATGTCCCACAGGAACCAGCATCACTGCTGCCCTAATGCACTGGAGCAGGGATGCACCATGGGCTGGACTTGCCCAGGCTGTGCTCCTCCTTGTCAGTGTGCCTTACCTGAGAGGTAGGGGCTTCTCTGGCTACATCGACCCATGAGCAGCGAGATATTACTGGAGGCTGCTGAGTAGCCAAAGATGAATGGGGAGCTGGAAGAAGGTGCTGTGAGAAAGCAATCTGAACCTATGTGAACATGAACCCTATGGCTTCCAGTCCTGATGCTGAATGCATGTAGCCTCACAGACACTATTTCCTCCAAGGCTCCTCTACTGATTTCCTTGACTGGCCCTGAGAAAAACTATTTCTCTGGTAAGAACCATCCCCCTCTCTAACATGAATTGCCCCAATGGCCTGTCCCGAGTGGCAGACAGACAAGACGTTTCTCACCTGCTTTTGTCTGGGGAGAGACATGGAGGAAACCAGCAGCTGAGTTGGGTGAACAGAGGGGAAGAAGTCCTGTAGATACCTACAAGATGCGACCACCCTGTTCCACTCCTGCAATTGTTCCACAGACCACAGCAGTGGTGGGTTCACCACCAGCATTGGGCTACAAGCTGGCCCTTGCTGCACTGCTCACCTTCATCCACAGCCCAGGGAATACCACTGAGCACCAAGCATCAGGCACTGAAGATCTGACTGATGCTGGAGGCCTCCACACCCCTGAGCCCAGGCTACCATGAGCATCCATCATGCTAGGGCAGTCCATCGCAGAAGAGAAAGAAGGGAGTGGACCATGGCAGCAGCCCCCAGCAGAGTGGGGTGTGGAATGGTAGTGGCATGCAGACTGTGGGAATGGCAGGAGATGGAGGCAGGGAGAGGGAAGCACAGGGTGACTCGGGCAGATGGGGGATATCAGACTCACGATGTTAGAGGCACAACTTGTTATGGTCCTTTTTTTTTTCCTTTCATCATTAGAGACAAAGTAAAAGGAAATTAAAGCATAAGAGAGGGTGAAATTAAAATCACAGTTTTGTTTACATTATAAAAGAACAATCTAATAGGAAGAATAATAATAATATCAAATAAACAATAATAATTAAGCAAAACAGGAAAGAAGAGAGCCCTGGAGAATTCCTGCCTGGATGGTGCTCACTGATGGAAGGTTTGTGTGACCGGTTTTATTGTTTGGGGATCATTCCCTTGATAGCTGACTCCCGGTTTACGTACGTGGCCCAGTAGACTAGGTTGAAGATGGCAAAGAGGACCGGAAAGACGATGCGGGACATCTTGTCTACCTTGCTGACGCTGTTGTATGTCTTCTTACTCTCTGGGAGCTTCTCTTCTGTGCGGGGCATCTTGGGGGGTACGTTGGTGGCAGTAGCAGTGGCACCAGCACTCTTGGAGATGGTGGGCAGGCCAGGGTCCTTGGCAATGTTGAGGGCATATGTGGTGCCAACAATGTTGTAGGTGTTGTTGGTTTTCTTCGCTAATGCCACTGGCTCTTTTTTCTAGGGGAAGTGGAAGAAAAAAACATAATAGTGATGAAGTGACCATAGAACTGCATGGAGAACATTTTGTCCTCTGAATTTACCTGCTTGTCCAGAGGAGGAGATGGAAAAGGGTGCGAGGAGCAGGAGACCAAGAAGGCGGCATTGTGGAGGGGAGGGAAGAAGTGGTGAGAAGATGGCCAGAACCCATGACATCTGCCACTTGAGGGCTGCTGCAGCATACCGATGTGCTGGACTACAGTTGGACCAGCTACTCTGTGTAAGCCCAGCATACATCAAAGAGGTCCTGGCCTGGCAGCTATGTCCTGCTGCAAGCCAAATAACTGAAGCCACACAACTGGGTTTGTTGTCTCCTTGCAGCCTTGCAGTAGTATAAAAAGGTGTGTGCAGTTGCATTTGAGTAGTAGCTGACCCCAGATAGGTCACTCCTTGACTGGCAGAGTGCTACCATTTTGTGTATTGCCAGGTCAGTGCAAGTGAATGCAGGCTCGAACTATACAGACTTTGTTTTATCTCTCAGTTGGGCAATGTTTCCTGCTGCATGCAAGGTTCAGCCATGGAGAGAGAATGCAGGAATGTAGTCTTTAGCAAAGAACAGCACCCTGTCTGGCCCTTCTGAGGGAAGAGCTTGATTTTCTGCCTTGCTGGCCTGCTTCCTGGGCCAGGTAAGAAGAGGAGACATCACAGAAGATTATAGTTCTTGGGGGTTTTGTTGCAGAAATCCAGTGGCTTTAAGAATTTGGGTGACAGCATTGCAATATTTTGCACCATACTACAAGGCCATATAATACACTGCCTCAGTGCCCTGAATACCTCACAGGAATACTTCACAATTCAATATCATGATGTCCAAAATGCCTCTGAGAATCTTTAGAGCACCTCATGACCTACCCAAGTAAGATACAGAACAGATGGAAGGCATTTGCACTAGCCCTGGATTTCAGGATTGCCAAACATGGTACTATAGGGCAGAGGGAAGGAAGCCTTTCATCTTGTCTTTGTATCTAGGGGTTGCTGTAAATCAAAGGAGATAAGTGCACACCTCCCACAAGGCTCCAGGGACATCCACGCTGTCCATTGCTGAAGGGAGGAGAGCTTGCATAGCAAATGTCAGGTGTCAGACACGATGTACTGAAGGATGATGGAAGATGCTGAAGGCAGTTCAGATGTTAATGAAGATAAGTAGTCAGGAAGATGAAGCTAGGCAATCACGATTGGTGATTTCATATCATATCATATAAAGCAATCCAGGTCCATCGGGAGAAGCTCACGGAATGAAATCTGTTAATAAGCAGCCACCAGGCACCCTACTCATCCTAGCACTCAGGTACTCCACACAGGTGTCCACTGTAATTACACCAAGAGCCATTGTGAGACACAGTAATGACTCATGGTGGGAATCAAATATCTAAGCTCAGAACAAGGTGTGACTTTGGATCTCATTTTTTATTCAAAAGCAACTGAGACACGAGGTAAGACTCATGCAGGCACTTCCCAGGGATGCTTGGCACGGTCTTGCATGTACATGTGAGGGAATCATATACAAAGTGATCATCAGGAGAATGTAAGAGTGTGCAGCCATCAGGACCTGTCCATATTCCCCTCCTCCCCCCAAGTCTGGATTAGGTAGCAGGCAGCATCACTGGGTAGCTACTGGGACAGATCTGCCCAGCCTGCTCTGCAGATGTACTCCAAGGGCTTTAGCTTTCATTTGATACTTCCATTTTTAATGTGCCCACAATCACCATGGATATTTCTAGTTACCTTAGGAAATGAATTTTCTACAGTGATTTTCAGAGGGACACTAAAACCAGACTTCTCTGCAATCTTTAAACCCCTCTCCAATAATATCAGAACCAGGCCTGCAGCCTTGTAATAATGCCAGCAATTACAGAAATTAACTTGCTGTTAGAAGGAGGTCTAAATATCTTCAGACTGCAGACCAGACTAAGATCAGACCATATTCATGGTATTTTATGGGAGAGGGTGTTATGATCTTTGATGATTAACTGAGTGACTGATTTCTGCAGTCATTAGAGACACGTTAACTTGTACCCCCTGCACAGCAGGTGAACTTTTCCTGCTAAAGAGCTGGCAAGAAGCAAATAAAGGGCTAAAGAGGTTTCACCTTATAAAATATTTAAATATGCTTAAGTATGATTAGTTATTAACACAGCTATGGGAGGTAATAAAGCAATTGATAATCAGTAATGAAATGAAAAAGATTGTTGTTCTAGAATGCAATCTGAAGTGCTCTGTGATTATTTCAGTATTAATCAGCCACGTTACTTGTTACAGGAATACGATTGCTACAAGTGACATGGCATTTTCAACCTGGCTAGCTTTTCTGCCCCAGAGCGTGGAAAGTGGATCTGTCTTGCCTGATCAAAGGCATTAGGAAACAGCAGGCTGAAACAGAGTAAATTCAGATGAATATGAATGCTGTGGGTGGTGATAGCAAGCTGCTGCTACTATTAGTGTGATCCAGAGCCCTCAAGCATCAA
>JBCJKH010025791.1:15726-49995 GCA_039877255.1 Loriculus beryllinus
CTCTGAAGGTCACCATCACTAATATGTGCAGTACTTGAGAAATGCAAGGTATCTACCACTTACCATTATAGAGAAAAGTCACTTTAATGACCTCCAAACAGCTCTAGTTTCTGACATACTTGAATCCTATAATTGAAAGCCTAGCAACTGCAGTTGCTGCCAACAAACATGTCACTCCTTCCTCATGCCAGCCAAAGTTCCCCTCTGCAGTGTGCCAGAGATTTGATCCTATCAGAGAACAGCAGCAAAGTGTTTTACACTGTGATGCCTGCACCCTGAGCAGAGCCAAAGGCTTCAAACAATGCAATCTTGCATTAACAAACAGGCTCTATCAATGCCAGGTTGCTGTCAGCTGCTGGTGTAACCTTTGGCATCACTCATCCCTCCCATCTCTCCATTCAGATTATGTGGAACTGAGCCCAGTGATCTTATGCTCCCCTGGATCACCATACAAAGACTCAGAGGTTGACTGAGTCAGTAATCAGCCCAGCACACCACACAGATAGTGTTGAGAGAAATAAGGTGAAATGTTATTGATACATGAACTCTAGTGAAGATACCGAGAACATAAATCACTTACAGTGCTATGGAGGGCTACAGGTGATTGTGGTTGCAGTAGGAGACAGAATATATGGGCTGCAGAGCATGGTCAGCAAGGGAAAGTGCCAGCCAAAGCATATTTACTATAGTGAGGCAGAAGAAAAGAGATGATCCTGAACCACCACATGAGTCTGTAAGACTTCAAACTGGTTGAAAATGGCGGCATGTTAAGGTTGGTTCTAGTTCCTCTCTGTTGTCAAAGGGGATTGAACCAAAGATGCCACAATAGGAAAGAAACAAAGAAGGAAGAAGAATTATCCTCTGGATCAAGGGCAAACTTCAGAATTGCTGAAGGGTGGGTTGGAAAACAAGTTAGGCTTTAGTCAGTGCAAAAGGCACCTAGTGCAAATGGTGAACATGTCTGTCACTTCCAAAATACAAGAAAGAAGGTTCCAATGATAATATCTACAGAAGCATTTGAAGGATGCTTTGTGGTGACTTTCTCTTTGTGAAAAGACATATGAAAAGTACATGAATAGCCTGGACCTAACGTTCTTGTTGTGCACTACAGGATTATTGTCTTAAGGATGAAAAGGATAAAGATACAGGACTATTCCTCCATCTAATGTTTTCATGTGTCTGACTGCAGCTACTTGATTGCTTTTGTTGCTTCTTGCCACCCAGGATTTAGGGCAATGTCATACAAACATAGATACAGAGCCAAAGCAGATTTCATGCATAGACATGGCATTGCAGGAGGATTTAAGTAAGCATCTTCCGAAGATCCAAAGCATCTTCCATCCTGAGGAACAGATACTTTTCTTTACAGGGAATTCCTCGGTAAATGTCATCCTTGCAGACTTCATGAGTTTCCCAGTGTTGAAGTCACGATGTTAATAGTTGGCTCTCTGGATTCTCATTCTCACAGCTGCTCAGAAAGTGACCTTGTTGGCTCCCTATGGTTGAGATCAGTGGAATGGATCTCACTCTGTTCAGACACAGCCTTTCTGTCCTGATGTGGATCTTTTTAGCAGGATATTTTGAGGATATTAGAGATAGGGAGCTTTGCTGGCTACTGACTCACCTTTCAAAGCCTTTGGCCTCTCACTCTTCCCCAGCTACTGACATCTCCCACCTTCCTCCTGATGATGCTTTTAAAAATACCACCTTTACTAACAGGTTTTCCATACTGATTCCAGAAACCTCTCCCCCAGTTTGATCTGCACCTCCAGGTTGGTTGCAGCATTCTGCTGTACAAAGAGAGAGGAAATCCTTCATCCACAATTAGTGATTGATGGTGGCAGACAGGAAAGGCTTGGAAAATCTCTGGGTCCAAGAGACGCCAGTAAAATCTCATCAGAGTGTGAGCTAGTGGGAGTTTTTGGTGGCATCTATGGTGACATCTGCCTGCCTTTCAGTAGCTCCCAGAACCAGCACTCAGCTGTAGCTACAGCCAGAACATCATCATGATCATTTATGATGCAGAGATCAGTAATTCATCAAGATCAGCCCATCATGTTAGATTCTACCTGAAAAAATGCTCTGTTCTACCTAAATCAATGGGTTGGCTGAAGGAGAGAAGGAAAGAATGGAACTATCCTGAGAGAGTGAACACACTAGGGGTACCTGTAGAAACCAGCAGCTTTTGCAAAGTAGTGATTTCTTTCCAAAGGGATGGGAGGCATTGCTGGTGCCTACATTTGAGGTGAGAGAAGGGCTGATGCTTATTGATTTATTTTTTTTCCATGTTCATGTAAGGAAACAATCAAACCTGGAGTGAGGATCCTTACCATCACATCAATGAAGAACATTCTTTTTGGCTGTGAGGAAGGCTTTCCAGAGACCAGGGCTCAGCCTGAGCTTGTCACTGATAGTTTTACTCCTCATACAAACACTTTAAAATGCCAATAGTTATTCTTCTGCCTCCTCTTTCTTTTGTGGTTTCAACCACCTGGCTTGTCAATTGCTTCAAGAAGAGCTAATTAAAGGCTGAAACTGAGCCAATGAGGCATCTTCATTGCATAGCAATTTCATTGCTTGGAAATATTCAATTGAATAAAGATGAAAAGCAAATATGGTGACACATCATATTGCCAAGCTCCCTGAAATCCCACCACTCTTCAAGGAGCTCTCTGAGCTGCAGAGACTGGGAGTGGGTTAGCCTTCTAAGGTAAAGATCAGGGTTAGCTTGAAAAAGCATCCATGAGTTCGGAGTCCTTCCTGATTCTCCAGCCTGACACCAATTGCACCAAGCTCACAGGGAACATCCCCTCTAAAACATTTCTGGTCCTGCTTTGTTTTCTTGTTTGATTACCATGTGAGCAAACATTCTGCATGCTCTTATCCTATTGCTTCAGCACTATTAGCCTTGCAGTGCTGGGTCATTGAATAAATTAAGGAGCACGCTGCTTCTGTGATAAACTGAAGCTTTTGAGCCTTTGCTGCTTTTCCAGCTGTGCCCAGTTCACATAATTGCCCAAAGTTGTGTGAATCCTGACTTTTTGCTGATTTCCCAATCCCTGAAAGTAACATGGTTGCTTTGAAAACCTGTTCTGATCCTTCACTCATGCCAGTGACCTGGGAAAGGCTTCTCTCATCTATAGAGACCGGATTAGCGTTATTGCTCCCAATGGAAGTGGAAGACCATCAACTGGCCTCCTCTGGAGCCTTTTGCCATGAGTCTGTTTCTCAGACAACTGCTGCAAAAGCAAACATAGAGAGAGTCCAGGAAACACAAGAGACAGACTCAGCACCCTGTGATGGCTGTGGTTCTCCATAAGACCTCTGTTCTCCTGCTTTGACCTCCATACCAGAGAGATGACCGGTTGGTTGACTTCTTCTCAAAAGTTACTGTGATTCTGCCAGGTATTTGCATACAGCCCCACCACAATTTTAAACAACACATTAAAATGTAAAAGAGAAAAATATAAAGGCTGCAGAACCAGGAACAAGGGCAAAGCTGATTTTCAAATTGATTCAATAAATATAAACAAGGAACAGCATGCTACAGTAAGCGATTTCTCTGTGCAGCCGAGACTAGATCAGTTAGGAAGGAGGGTGCATGAGCAGGGGTAACAGTGGCTGTCAGGAAGGAAGCTGCCAAAAAGGCTGATCCCAAGCAAGAAGTGAAAACGTGGGTGATGCCAAGCACTAATTTACTGCCAGTTGCTGTTTCTGATTGCTTGCTTCCCACTCACCCTCTTTGCCCGAGCTTACAAAGCAGCAGATGTGGGCAACAGCACAAGCGTTAGACCTCCCCATCACTGCACCATGCTTGCCCGTGTCAGAAGAGACCTAGAGTCAGGGATACCAGCTACAGGGGACACAGCAGAGTGGAAACATCTCCGTTGGTGAGGAGTGGCATATTTGGGTTTGTGTGGCATGCTAGCAACATGAAGCGGGGTATTTATAGGTTGAAGGGAGAAGACCACCAGCAGAGCAAGACCAATGCATGCACACATTCATGTTTCCACCAGTAAATGGTCATGCAGAAGGACAAAGGGGAAAGTGGGCAGTCATGCCTGGATGCTCTCCTCCAGCTAAGCGCAGCAAACAGTCCTTCAAGCCCCTCCTCCCTCAAGAACCGCTCCAGTTGAGACCTGAGCTGGGGACCCCAGTAAGTAGCATCCAGCCTCCGGAATAGCTTTGGTGCTGCATGTTACCCACTCCTGGCCCCGGCGCAGTTCTCTCATGCAGCGTTTCTTCACCACCTCCTTCTGCCCCGGCCTTGGCCGCAGGGCTGACCTTCATCTCTTGGGCCTCCAGCACCTTCTTGCCATCCCAAGCCCAGCTGCGCTTGGTGAAGTAGTTGACGGTGGCAAATTCGATCAGCGCAGAAAACACAAAGGCATAACAGACGGCTATGAACCAGTCCATGGCCGTCGCGTACGCCACTTTAGGTAACGAGTTTCTTGCGCTGATGCTTAGTGTGGTCATGGTGAGGACGGTGGTGACACCTGTGGAAACACAGCAGGAGACAAGGATGGTGTGAGACCCTACACTTGTACCCACCCAGTTTCTTCTCAAACCACACAGCTGGCATTTCCATCCTGTAGATTTAGGAGCCAAAGCCTAAGCTGTGTGGCCCATATTCTCCTTGTAATTTAGGAAGCCTTACCCAGCACAAGTCTGTGATGCACTTCATAGAATAATATATAATACAATAACAGCTAGATGGTTGGGAACCTCATGGAGGACCAGAAACTGGCAACACATCCGATGTGGTACTCTTAACACTGTGGAAAGAGTGTCTCTTGACCTGCATGGATGAACACCTGAATCAGGGGTCCTGCCAGCACAGCCAGGACCCCATTAGTAGCCCAAGCTGCCAGAATCAGTGTCACAATGATTTATCTTTAAAAGATGATCTGTTGCAAAATGCCTTTTAAAGCTTTTTTCATTAAAGCAAGCAACCGTTGCTATCCATTTTCCCCAATAATGTGCTTTTCAATTAAAAATGCATTAAAAACATTATAAAAATATTGACTAATTTTCACTTCCCTTAAGCCATACTCCTGGTAATTGAAGAGTTTCAATAACATTGTTGACAATACTTTCCGAGAGGCAAAAACCCAGGAATAAACAATTGGAGTTCTCATTATTCTCTTAATAGGAAAGCAAGGCAATTTGGGAGCAAAGACATTTTTCACAAAGGTAGGTTTTAATTTTTCAGCCATTGCTCAATCTGAGCTGCTGCTTGAGGAAACCTGTCTAATTGCAAACCTCAGACAAACATAGGAGGGAATCAAGTACCCCCAGAGAAGGGCTCTCTCCCAGTGTTGGGAGTGCAGGATACTCCAGAACCAGTGCAGATGTAAGAGCCCACTGGGAGCATGGACAGACATGGGCTCTGGTGTGCAGTCTGTGGGGTTTAGTTTCAAGTGATTTGCAGATAGATGAGTGAGGAAAGTTCATCAATGACTCTCTGTATGTCTGAGCTGGTCCTATTTTCCATGTGATCTCTCTCTGGCCTTTCCCCTTTTCCATTTTGTTGGATGAAAACACCAAAAAGTAGGTGCTAAGGGGTTGTACACTCTCTTCTTCACTGTTATTACTGTTTAATGCAGCTCTTGCATGCTGCATCACGTGTACCAGCTTGGTCATACTAACTGCCTAGCTCCCTGTGGCTTGCTGTAGGATTTGCCTCACCAGGGAAAGGAAAGCAATCTGGTGCTAACAGGAGAAGCTGGGGTCAACTGTAAATTATAGTTTGTTCATAACCTGCATTTCACAAGCCCCACTAAACACAAAAAACATAATGATTCCCTTCTAGTTCATTTAGGAAGGTGCAGAGCCACCCGTCGCTCTCTCTGCATCACATTCCAGTCCGCAGCACGGGAGCAAGGTCTTCTGGAGAGGGTCCAGAAAGGAAGACAGTAGTCTTGTGGATTTGTGGGAGTACTTCTATCATGACCTTTGCTACAAAGAAAATGCTTCATGAACTTTGAAGCCCCACCACTTTCTGCCTTATTCAGAACCAGAAGCAGGTGGTACCATATATCCCCTCTCTGCCTGGTGATTTTTGCTCAATATACTCCCTGTTAAGTGGTATCTGCTGGGAAATGTTATTTCTAGGAAATACGAACCTACAGCATCACACCTGGTCTGTGAACATGTGTGCGTAAATCCTGAGAGAAAGGTCTTGGCAGGAAAGCATGAAGCAATTCTGTTATTAAATGTTTGTAAAAGCTATTAGTGTATGAGCAATGCCAGCCTGACACTTTGCCTTGGAGAGAAGATCTGAAACCAGCAGCAGGAAATAATAACAATATATCTACCAAGCAGTTCTACTGCCTCAGACCAGGAACTTGTTATGTGGAGCTCTGACCAGGGGCATGATAGCAATTTTAGAAGCAGAGCTTTAAATGCCTCCCCATGAATCTATCCTCTCCTCAACTCAGAAGCCAATATAGATAAGCAGACACAGCCAATTGCATATAATTAGATGATCAATACCTTGATTACTGTTAATATTTATGGCCTGCCTGGTAGCAGAAACACGGACAAGAGTATTTTTTTGCAGTGATTCAGTGGAAGCAGGGGCACTGGGAAGACACTGAGAGCTATTCTGGGACATGGCAGCAGTTTCACTGATGCTGGTCAAGGCCTGGAGAAGAGCAGCTCTGCTGCTCGCTGTATTTGCCATCATTTGTGGTGCCCTTCTCTCCAACCTGAGAGGGTGCCCCATGTTCCTGGACTCACCAAAAACCGTTCGTGCAGGGACAGACTCCCTGTTAAGCCAGAAGGAGACCTGGGACAGGATGACCGTCATAATGCAGGGTAGATAGGTCTGGATCACAAAGTACCCGATCTTCCTCTTGAGGTGGAAGTGTGTGGTCATGACGACATACTCCCCTGCGGAGACAGTCAGTTAGAGATGCTGAGCCACTGGTACTTTCCAGGATGGGGCCAGCTGGCCACCGATCCATCTCTAAACCATTAAAAATCCATCCTAAGCAAACTTGCAAGTTCTTAGATGAAATGTCAGCGTGTGTGTCCTGCTCCTGGTTGACATACCCTGATATCTTCTGGTACTGCAGGCCACCCTAACAGCAGTGCAAAGGAAGGATGGATGCTGCAGCATGCTGTTGGCACTGACTCTGCACATCCTGCATACACAAACAGGTGTGTGCCCCAGTGTAGCCTTAGTGACTACCACACAGCATTTATCCTTTCAAAACACTTCTCTGGAGACTTTAATTAACTACAAAATGGTTATGGGACAGAAGCAAATCAATGCCAATAAAGAAAATTGCAAGAGGCCTTCCCTGTTTTATCCCTGGCACAAAATGCCTCTCCCAACCCAGTTCCCATCCCTTTTCTGCTCCAGCCCAGGGAGCTACGTTATGGGTAAGCCTAGAGAGATCCTAACAGTGCTTCAGTAGAAGTCCAGAGCAAAGGACTGTATTTTCTCTAACAATTCTAAAAACATTCCACCTTTCCCAACTGTAACCATCTCAGAAATCAGGGCAAGCTCTGTTATTAAAGGTCTGGGCTGTAAATCAAAGCAGCAGCCATCCTTGTTTTCCTTCAGTGCTCTATTCCTCCACTCAAAGCTCTGGTTATTTCGCTGGATTATTGTGTCTTTTTGTTGTGAGCGTGATTCTGCTAAATCATTACACACAGGAGACTTTAGCAGCTTTCTTGCCACTTCAGGTTATTCATCTGTACATTTTACTACAATTTAAGTAGGGAGATCGGCCAGATATTATGACATTTATTTCCTTGGACTCCCCACGTTTCCCCAAGGGAGATGCTATGAGTTGTTGCAGACAGACACTATTAAAATCATGTGCACCACAGAGGAGATATCCTCAAATGAAAGAACTACTGATGCATACAGAGGGAAAAATAAAAGAAAATAAAAGAAGAAAGATGAAAGACACACATGAGGTAACAGAGGCCGTCAGTACCTGGATTCAGAGGGGAAGGGAGGAGCAGCAGATGGGAGAGAAAGATGATTAATATCGGTCATTAATCAGAGAAAAAATTAGTTTGGGATAATCCTTTATTAGCTATGATAATATTTGTGTGAGCAGATGTGGTGAAAATCCCATTGAATATTATGTTGCATTCACCTCCCCTGCCCGCAATGCTCTCCCAGGGGACTGGAATGGGATTCAAGACAAATGAACCTGTGGTACCAAGAACCAGCTGGGCAAGGTGGGCAGGTTTTCCACAGAACACATCATTCTTAGGTGCTTGAAATCAGTTTTCTAGAGGGTATGGGCAATAAGGCTCTTTCTAAAAGCTAAACCCTTTGCTGCCTCTTAGTGACTGCTCCAAATGCCCCCAGCCATATTCTCCCAGAAGATGTCGGTTGAGAAATACTTTGGTGCTCACTGCCCACAGGCACTGCCTCTACAATAATACCAAATTGTGGCATTCAAAGGCTCTCTGGTGTGCTCAGCCCATGCATCGCATTATAGTCCCACAAGTACCTGTGCTGGATCGAACCATCTCCGTCCCAACAACGTGGCCCAGAAGGTCATACTGGTTCAGGCGAGATCCACCCTTCGCTACTTCCACTGATTTATCCTTCCCCAGTGTCCAGGTGTAGATCACCTCTGTCTTTGTGTAGGCATCTACAGAGAATAAAGAATGAAGTTTGTGCTTCTGCTGACCTAAAATAGACCAAAATTAGCCTGTAGCCAAATGAGTCCCTGCTGTACATTCCTCAGAGCCACATGGCTGAGCACAGCCAAACATGGCCAGAAACCAGGGCTGTTCAGCAACTGTTAAATCAAATGAGCAAAAGGGAACTTGGGTTTTCGGGAGCTGGAAGAAGGGGCAGAGCACTGTTGCTGAAAGACATGCTGTCCCCTTGTCATGCTGACTCTGCAAGGGCTGGCTCCAAGTAGAGACAAGATAGGAAGGCATCCAGACCAGCAGGCTGCCGGAGCAGCAGGACAGCCACAGCCCTGCCGTGCCAGGGATCCTGCAGCAGCTGGTGAGAAAAGCTGAACACAAATGGGGTTGAATTTTAGGTTAAAAAGTTACAAATCTCTACCCTCACTCAGAAGCAACACCCCTGCGAACCCCTCAGCTTTGGAGGTGGAATGCCCTCTCACCAGGATGCTTTTTCCCCTCCATGACCCTGTGTTTGCCAGTCTCCAGGCCAAGCCACTGGGCAGCGAGGGAGGGCAGGGTTGAGAAAGCCTGTCCACACATCACAAAAGAGACAGCAGGCGAGTGCTGCTGGAGCCGCTGCTTAGGGTAGCACTGGGCTTGGGGCCAGGGCATCCTTCCAGAAGCCTGTGAGTTCTCCTCTCTACCCCACCTGCCCAACTCCCCATATGCAGACACCTCTCTAACTCACACAGCCACCATCACCATCACAAGCTGTTGTGACCAAACCCCTTCTTGTCCTCATAGCTCTCCTGACAGTTGCCTGCATGTTCTTGGCTTTGCCAGTCCCGTGGTATCTAGAAATCAAGTCTCTCCAGGCTCTACTAGGAGCTTCTTTTCCCCAGTAATGCCTAGGCTTCCTGTCCATAACCGCTCTGCACTGTCTCTTTTTGGCAAGAGCAAAGTTCACTAAACCAATGTTTCAATTCATTTTTACCACCTGCTTCTCCTATTAGACATTAAGGAATTCTTTGGCTGGGGTCAGGTCAAGCAATGGGTCAGGTCTACTACAGAAATGTTTCATCTGCTTTGTAGAAGATTGTGTCCTGAGACAACCAGATTTCTCTGATCTTTTTAAAACAACTACTGTTATCCCCACACTGAAGGTTCTGGCAATCCTGTTAAATACTAAGCAGGTGCTGTGCAAAGGCAAGGGAGTGGCTTTGATGATCAGCCAGTGTTTCTCAGCACGCAAGCCCACTGTGTAAGTGCTTCTGATGCAGGCTGGCTCCTCTCATCCGAAGTGCAACCTTCTGCTTTTCCAACCCCTCCTTCCAGCTCTCAGCGTGCTTCAGGAGACCTCCATCCTCCTTCAGGCTTAGCTTTGTACAGCTCTGGCAATGCTCTTCCTCCTTGATGGGCACCACCTTCTGCTCTAGCAGAAGGATTCACCCACCACCACTCTCAGTCTATGAAGGAAACCTGCCCACAGTTTCATTGCCATCATCTCTGAAAACTCAGTTGTCTACATATCTGGTCAGCTTGGACAGTGTGTCTGGAGTCATGGCATGGCTGCTTGGAACAGCAGCCGTGAAGCTGTTTTGGTTCAGCTCAGTGCCTTTCTCGCAGTGCAATACAGTCCAATCCAAACAAGGACAGCTCTTTGACATTTAGTGCAGCTGGTAACTTCAGCAACACCTCCCGCTAGCCTGGTCTCAGACAGCTGCTGTACAAATGTCCTATGGCTGGCTTAGAAACAATTGTTCTTTGCTGCATGCATTCATCTTGTAGAGGGTATGTGATAGGTAAAGCCATCACCTTTACTGCACTGTGTCCAAGGAATGATGCAGGTGGGCTGCGTCTGAAATGCCTGATGCCCTTACTTCTCTCGCAGCTCTCTGCTTTCCCGTTGTGGGTGGTTACCATGGTGGCACAGGGGCAAAAGGCAACTGATGAGCCGTTCAGCTCGTGGGGATCACTGGAAGATGGTCACTGAGGCAAATTTGTCTATCCTTTGAACAGCATGCATCTGGCCTTGGCATTGTCCTTCTACTTGCAAATCTGACTCACTCTAAGCTTCCTACAAATGAGCAGCTTCCAGCTGCTGATGGATTTTTGGTGCAAACACTAGTTTAATCCTACTCCAACACAGGAGAGGTGAGCTCAGATGGTTTGTGGATGGGTACTTCAGAAAGAGCCATGCTAATGTTAATCGGGGGCAGCTCTCTGAGCTGTTTGTGTCAAAACTCCCATCATTCAGAGGCCAAATCAGTAAGAACTCAGAAGAACCCCAAGGCATGTAGCAGAAATATGTACATTAATCTCTTTTGCTCACCAAGAAACATTATAAGCAATTAAATGTAGAGTAATCTGCCTTCCTGCAAGTCTTGTAATAATCCCAGAATTTAGGCCTGAGGTATGAGACTTTATATCCTTCCTCACAAGGTCAATTAACATTAATAATTCATTCTTCTCTAAGGCTTGCTATTTTACTGGCCTTAGTGATGTCTTGTGGCAATGAGTTCCACATTTAATTAGGTGCTGCCTTAGAAATAACTTTATTTTAGTACTTCTGAGTAATCCAGTTCCATGGATGCATTTTGTCATAAGGCAGAGGGGCAGATGCACATGATAAAGATGATTCCTTCCGGTGTCAATCAAACCTTTAGACTTGCTCCTTAGTTAACCCCCAGATGGCTACAGGAAGGAAGGATCAGCTTAGAAAGGCTGCAATTCCTCTGTTTCCTTAGAGTTCAAAAGGGAGCTTGCTGCTGGGGGCTAATTCTTTAGTCAGAGATGGATGAGCCTTTCATCTAACATAGACTGCGAGTGATGCTCAGCTCATTGGACCTGGAGGAAACTCCAGGCAAAATGAGACTGGGAAGTTTATTTCTACATTATTGTGAACCAATGGCTTGGAATTTGGTTCCCACTCACTTTAGGAACAAAACCAAGAGAAATTTGACTTGCATATGGGAGAGAAAAGGGAACTTCTTTCCAGGCAGGGTATGGGAAGACCAAGCAGAGGAGCAGCTGCAAGCCTGCAAGGCTGGGACTGCTTTCAACTCACCAACAGCCTCCAAACCTTCTGCAAACCAGGACCCCTGGGTGTTGGGACTGAGATTCCCAGAGTTTCTAAGCCTTTTACTTGAAACCAGCCTGCTTGACAGGCAGAAAAGGAGCCAGGGGTTTGTAAGCTCCATTGGAGCATGGAGCCAAAGCAACCAGAGATTTCAGGCTCTCTCCAGATGGGCAGTTGTGGTTCAGGGAAGATGGACAGGACACCTAGCAGCAGACTTTGCTATCTTCCCAAATCTGGCCTCCTAGGATTGCCTTGTGATGAAGGAAAAGCATCTCTGAGTTTTCCAATAAGTTTTCCAGTCCTGCTGAGGCTGGCAGTGCAGGAGAGGCAGCACTACCCACCCAAGGCAGAGGCAATGGGAAGCTGCTTTTCCCACTTCCCAAATAAACTTACTGCAAAACCAGAGGTACCCAACTTATCCTATGAGCCTGAACTGATCACATATTTGCTGCTGCCCATTTCTGACAATGGCAGGAATTGCATGTAGGAAATACCAGAAACAAATTCCTGTCACATTATCATCAGCAATAATTAATAACACTGCCACCAAAACACAGGAAAACATCAGCCATGCAAAAGACTGATCTTTAGCGTTGTACCCACCTCCTTGCAGAGGTTGATCAGGGTACTTACAGCTCCCAAATTTCAGCGGGCAAGCATGCACATCCATTGGGAAGTCCTCCAGGTGCATGGGGCACTCTGCATGAATTGTCAGCCTACAAGACAAAACACAGGGTATGATCAGAAACACACTCCTGTGGAGGCTCCCATTCAGCCCTTCTGCCACAGTGTTTTTGACATGAGTCCATCAAAGGTGACAAAGGCTTCAGTGTGTTCACTCACCTCTGGGGCTCCAGGCAGAAGGCCATCACCTTTGGAGGGACTAGCAGGCACAGAGATCTGGCAAGCTTTCCCAGTGTATAAACCCAACCCTACTGGCTGAGTTCATCTTTATCCACTCAGTGCAATCAGAGTATCTGCCAAAGCCCAAGTCTTCTGTTTGTTCATGCACTGTGCACAAAGAGCTCATTAATGCCTGGGGCCAGGGGATGTCTCATGGGCCATGCTGGAGAGCACAGGGAAAGGGCTTCCAGGGAACATGGCCTGGTTTTCCTGGTGGTCTGGAAGTTGCTGAGGACAGACAGGTTGTTCAATCAGGAAGCCACAGTGCTACTGAGCTTGTGGAACAAAGTCAGACAGACCCATGAAGTCCCTGCAACTTCAGCCATTTAGAAGCCATTATATTCACAGGTAACACATCAAGGGGGAAACAATACAGGCATTCCCCCTCCAAGGTGTTCTCCCTTGCCTGAAACCTCTTTGTTTTGTCCCTGTGCATGCCAGAGTGTGCTGGCTTTAAATAGCAGATATTTAAGTGAGCTGTGTAATCAGATCACCACTCAGGAGAGCACCCACATCCCCTTCTGTTCCCCTCATCCCTCTGGTCTTCTTCATCACCTCCTGCTGCTAAAGGACTCCTCAGGACCATATGGTTTGCCTAATGAAACACCAAAATGTCAAACCAAGAGGAATGTACCTCACTTTCTAGACAATTGCCACTGCCCCTGCAGCGCTGGGGTAAAGAGCCTGTTGCAGAAATGCTCACCTTTACTCCTTACCCTGGGCAAAGGAGCTTTATGGCCAGACAGCCACACAGGCTTGTTTCATTGCTCAGATGACCCGTTCAGGTCCAGGCATCCAAGCCCTGAAATGTCATTATAAAGCCTGAAACAGTATGTGAGAAATAGCCAAGCTACCAGCAACCATAGGATCCAGCTGTTGTATCCTTTGGCTCATCTGTCCCAGGCGCTAGCAATAACTTGTGTAGAACTCTCTTGAAATCAAACCCCAACTCCTCGTGTTTTCTCTTCACTCTGATGGCACAATGGCACCAAAAGTGGAACATCCAGGAGAGAAACCATGTTTTTCTCTTTCAAGTCGCAGGAAGTCCTTTGAACTGCTCAACACAATGGCAAGAAGCGTGAATCAGGCTAAACATACCTTTCCCAGGGCTGACTGTACAACAAACCACTTCAGCTTCGTTCTCATGGTTACCAGGAGCTTAGCGAAGCCTTTGATGTGTCATTAGAGCCCCTGTCGTTACCTGCATTGTGCTGCTGCAGGATGAGCGAGAGTCTCAGTCCAATTTCTGGGACGCAAATGTAATAATCCCTTGGTGTCTGTATGGTACAGAAACATGACAGCACCCTGCACAGCAGAACCGGCTTTGTTTATGCCAGGGATATTGCTTGAGTTTTGTCCTGACTTCTCCTCTAGGAGATTCATTAATAGCCCCAGTCAGGCCAGATAGTGTTTATGGTTTAGGCTGTATGAATCTAGGTTAGGTTTAATTGCTGGGGTTTGAGCTTGAAAGCCAAATTGCTTCTAGGATCCTTGTGCTGGATCTGAAAGCACTGAATTCAGTTTGCGTCCTCCCCCAGTCCCTGGAGATTTCAGCCCATGATGACAGAAATGCAGTGAGATAAGGTGATCTCTGAAGATTTCTCCCTCCTGGGACAGCTTCCTTACAAAAGTCTGCCTGCACAAAAGCAAGTCTGGAAACACAGAGCATTTCTGCCTTTGGATCCACTCTGGAACCTGTACGACAGGGAAAAGCAGCCTGTGCACATTTCATCTTGCCTATTCATATGCTTGCATGTCTAGCAGTTTAGTTTTGGTTTGCTTAGGTCTGTTGTCTAGGATCAAACCTGATGTGGGACGCAGTCAAATAGCTGCCAGTCCATTCTAGCCGGAGAAACTAGTGCTGGGATGTCCCAGCTGCTGCTCTTGCAGAAAGGAGAATGATGGTTGTACCTCCATCGTGTGGAAGAACTCTGCAAGCTCCAGCTTACACCTCTCACAAGTTGCCTGGGGTTAAAAGTGAAACAACAGCCCAAAGCGTTCGCTGGGAGACACACTGTGATTTCAGAAAGCAGCCTGGGAAACTCAACGCCCTGAGCACGCTGCAGTAGGTACAGCACTTGTTATCTGGGGTTCAACAGCCCCAGAAGGACTGCGCATGTCCTGGGTGCTTTTACTCAGCTTTCCTTCCTGCTCTGCCTCTGCCTCACCCAGGGGTTCACCCACCGTCCTCCCCAAGTGCTCACGCACTGCTGCTAAGGATTTGTCTTTAGCAATACAGGTTCCCGAGGCAAAGTCTTCGGGTATGCAGCTGAATGTGTCAGCCTGACAGTTAAAGAAAACATCCTTCAAGCACATAACTTGAGCACATATTGTCTTGGAACTGCTTTGACAATAACTACCAATCCTCAACATGCCACTCCGACCGTGCCTGTGAAGAGCAGGAGAGCTCTTAAAAGCCTGGATTCACAGAGTTGAATCTCATCAGCATAGCATTAGCCTTTCACTATTTCCATATGCTTCAAGGCCAGGAAGAACCAGAACATTATCTATGTGCCCCACACAATTGGAGACAGAAAGTACATCCAGAGACTGCGGCAGCAGCTGAGTTTTTGTCCGTATCTTATGTAAACCCACACACAGTTTCCAGTTTGTTGTACTCAGGTATGACACCAGAGCTTTGATGCCCTAGCTGGGCTTTTGTGAGCTACTTGGGTCTTGTCTGAGCTCCACAAACAAGACTGCAGTTGCAGGGCTAGATGATAACACCATGTTGCCCATGCCTTCCAAGGCAGCCAGAGCAGCAGGGAAGAGGCAGAGGGATCAGTAATCCTGTTCATTCCTCAGCAGTCAGAAGGATGGGAATAGAGCAATGTAATTTTGTGCTGCGGTCACAAAGGCCATCTTGTTACCCAGCTGCCAATGCCCGAGCCAGTGATTAGATGCTTGCACCGTGATGTTGCACCAATCCCTGCCGTGGCTAAAGGAAATCTCTGGATGCTCAGCTACAGCTGGTGTGTGACTCCTTGAAGCTCAGGTCAGTGATAAAGAGGCTCTCTCTGGGCACTATAAATACTGTCACACAGGTGTAATTCTGCTGGATGCACACGTCAGAGTTGCTGTTCCACCAGAGCAACTTCATCTATAAATGTAAGCCTTGACTAAGAGAAGTTGGCTTTCACAGCAGGATAAATAGGAAGAGACATGCCTCTAATTACACATCAGCACAACTGATCCCTCAAGGATATTGGCTGGTACAAGGTAAAGGAGAAGGATGTGTCTCAGGAGTCAAACTGCATGGCAATTTACCAGTCTAGACTGAGCCTGCAGCGCATCACCTGGGCAGCCTTGTCAATGCAGGGGAAATCTGGTGCAGCCCAAACTCACTCCCTAGTCAGCAGAACAGACTGTGCCTCCTTGGGGTTTGCACTTTGCTGGATGTCAGCTCTGTGAGGCTGAGACCGGCTTCATGGTCCTGCTCCTTCCCTTGAGAAAGACACGAGATGTCCCTGGGCGTGGGGGAGAATGGCAAATGTGCCACTTGGACATAAAGCATGAGTCTCCTCTCAGTCCTTGCATGGGAAGAGGTTTCAAAGCACTTAACAAGCAAGGGTGATTCTGTCATCATCATCGTTTAGCAGGGGAATTGAGGTGTGAGTGCCTAGGAGTGGCAGAGCCAGGTAGGATGTGGTCTCTGAGCCTCAGCCTGAGGCGCAGTCCTGGATGATGCGGTCTGTGCCCTTGCATCTTCCTCTCTGCACCCCTTAAAAGGCCCTTTGTGACCCTGGGCAGGCATTTACGTCAGCAGCTGAGAAAAGGGCAAATATCAGATGTACCAGGGCAGATATCCCGGATGTGTTGAACTGTAAACACAGAGGAACCTTGCTTTACCCCAACACACTGCCCTTTGCAGTGCACAGTGCTTTCCAGATGATCATTTGTCCACTCCTAACCACCTCTCCATACATCAGGCCGGTCCAGTACTGCTTGCATCTTCACACACATCTGCACAGCAGCAGCCTGTGCTGGGTAAGGAGCAGGTCTCCATGCACTACAGCTCCTGGTACTGTGCCATACACGACAAAAGGCCTCATATCCAATCCTCAGCCTTTGGGTATCTCTGAGTGGGTTTTTCATTTCTTACGAAGCCTTAGAAGTGGATGTAAGGGGCACCTGCAAAGGGAGCTCAGATTCTCCTTCATCCCCTCCTCCCCCCCTACCCCCCCAGCTCTTCTCTGGGACACAGTGAAACTGAAGGACAAGTTGCATTTATCTAAACAATCCATGACTCCATTTCCTTCAAGAAGCTCATTCCCAAGAGCCTTGTGATGCTGCTGCCATCCTGGCACCTGCCCAGTCCTAAGTGGAGAAGTAAATGCAATTCTTTCTCAGTCACACAAAGCTTGCTGAAGCTAATGGCTGTTTGCTGAATAAAGAAGTGAAATGATGTGAAAGCCCTGAAATTGAGCCCTTTTTTTTTTTTTTTTTTTCTGTTTTATGCCAGTAGCTCCTATAATACTTTACAGTCAGATAAAGATACAAATGGGGGAGTGTTAGTCATCCACATACAGGTCAGAGAGCTGGGAGCAGAACCGAGTCCTAAGGTCAAGTTGGACTTCTCCCTTCATTTACCCCATCTGCCTCAGTAACGTGAGATCACTGATGTGTGGAGACCTAACCCCCCAGGGCACTGGCAGGATTAGCTCATATTTGAGAACTGCTGCACAAAAGCAGAACACTGTTTATCAATGTAGGCTGTAAAACTTGCTGATACTATGTAGATTCACAGCCAGCTTAACTATGAAGAGATGAAATTCTGCCTGGCCTTCCAAAAACAGAGGTGAAAGTGCAGTATCTCAGCACACAGAATCCATAGCGAAGCCTGTTATTAGTAGGATCAGCTTGAAGATAGAGGCAGAGAAAATAATTTATGAAAATAAATCTTTACACCTTCCCAAAACCAACTCCGTACCTTTCTTGCGCATCTATGTGCAGCTTGCTCTTTCATTTATAAGCCCATTTACCTGGGAAGGCGAATTAGTGCATCAACCCCAGGTGGCAAACAGTATTTACATGGGTGAAGGCTTTACAAGCATACAGGAGTATCTGAATAGTTGCAGAACAAACATACAATTAACCCAAAGGCATTTCTCTTAATGTTCTCAATCTATTGCAGCTTAGTGGTAGAGGTATGTACCAGGGCTGTTAGTGAGAAATCGAGAGAAGATGACTGCCCAAGCATGGTTCCCCAAGGACTCATGTTTTAGAAGGAATTCCCCAGTTGCTGGAGCTCACAGTGGGGCTGCACAGGCTGTATCACTGCCTGGGGTCTCATGCTGCAAGGCAACCTCATGTTTGGGGTTCCCACTGAATGCTCAGTGATTTTCTCCTAATGATGTGCATTCATTACACAGATTTGGAATTTTGATTCCATGAAATAGGAAACACCCTCTCCCCCCCTCATTGTTCAAATGAGCAAGCTTGGTCTCATTAGATGTTTCAAATAGCTTTGGTGTAACATGCTGAGCAAATTTAGCTGCTGCAGAATAACAAATTCTCCCGTCCTAGTGTTCCCCTACCAGTACTGGAAACTTGACTACATATCTCATCACAGCTCAGGAACAAAAACAGATGGGGTGGTGCGCCAACTCCACAAACTATAGATCCCAACACTTCTACCTCATCACATAAAAGAGAAAAATCAACATGAACTATGAGGAAAAAGCTACCTGTAAAAACATGCTTCAGTTGAGGATCAGTGATGCTACATAGGTAGGAAGGAAGGATAGCCAGCAAAGCAGCAGCATGAGACTTCAGTGTGTCAACAGATTCAGTGCAAGTCTGCACAAACCCTGCTGTGATGAAGCAAGGACCCTGAGGATGGGCCCTTAATGTCCCATCCTTGCCTGCATGTGCATATGGACCTAGAAGACCCTGGCCCAGGAGATACAAACTTACCTCATGGTGTACAGGAGGGTGCCGTTGTCCACCAGGCGCAGCAGCTTGTTGGGTGTTGTCATGTTATGAGCAACAGATTTCTTCCCGTTGTGGAAGAAGGTATCAGGAGTCCAGATCTTACTGGCCAGCAGGTTGTTCAAGGGAAGTATTTTCATGGGACCGTCAAACTTCAGCCTTTCATCTCTCCAGGATTGCCGGAAAAAGACATCAATAGTGTATTCCTTTGTGGAGAAAAAAGAGCAAAAAGAAGTCTTGTGTTACTCAGCTCTTCATTAAAAACAAGCTGCTTCAAGAAATGATACATCTCTTTGGTCACTGAGCTGGTGTTTGGTCGTTGACACTGTTTTAGCATACTCTGGTTGACATGAAGTGTGATGCAATAAGAAGTAGGGATTAGTGGTAGCAGAGAAATCTGTGGAGGAGGGAGAGCCTTTACCACACATTGTATAATGACTTACATATGATGCCAGCATTTGTGTTTCAGTGTTTCTGACCACTGCAGACAAACAGCAATACACCCTCCACTGGCCAATAGTCAATCCTGGGGTAGCCCTGATGCATCACCACTTTTATCCAGATGTTTCAGGGAAGGAAGTGTCATGACACTGTCTTAATGTTATTTTGGTCCCCAGACCACCTCTAGAAAAGCAACAAACCAAGGACCTCACAAACTTGCATTACAAGATCCTGTGGCTTTTCTTTTTCCTCTATTTTTTTCCCTCTTTTGTATTTATTTTCTTTTTCCTCTTTCCTTTTCTTCCCCTTTTTCTTTTTTTTTCAGCTGGTGTACAAACCTGTTTCCCAGGCCAAATTCCAGCTGGGGCAACTGGAAATCATCTCATTGAGATGTGGCCAAGGCCAGCCCCTTGTTCTGTGCATGCAGCTTCAGCAATCACTTGACCAAGCATCAAAGGCAACTACCAGCTCCACATCCACCCCAGGGCAAAATGAAGCCCACCTGCCCAGTGCCTGGCATAAGGAGCTGCTGTTCCCTATGAACATCCAGTGCCCTTTGAGGTTTCACGTCACTTAAAGGAACGTCTTCGCCTTTCAGCGCGGGCTGCAGCACTCCTCACCTCTGCAGCACACACCTCCTCTTGCTAATGAAGGAGCTCATTAGCTCATGAGGCTTTCATGGAGAGACAGGAGTTTCAGCCGATCTGTGTGTCCCAGCTGTTCTTCCCCTGCCGCTGCAGACTCATAGTCTTTATTTACGGGTTCCTGGAGGCTGCAGGACCGACTAAACTTATCATTGTGAGTGATTTCTTTCCTGCAGCTCTTCTCAGCAGCATTTAAAAGCAGCTGCGCATCAGTTTCCTACAGGTCAGAGGAATTCCTACAGGTTTTGCAGCAGATGGCAGCTGAATGAAAGCATCTTGGTGAAGAAATTCATCCCTGCTCCCAGGTCACAGAGCCGCTGCTGCTCAAATGTGAAGTTTCTGAAGCCTGGCTGGAGGAAAGAAAGAGAAGATCCTCCATTCCCACAGGCTCTGCCCTAGATAAGGTAGTCTGCCCTTCATGGAAGTAATCTTTGCTTTGTGGCTTTAAGCTCAGTTGAGGAATGAAACCAAAGGAATGAGCTTGTATGCAGTCCCAGGAAGTAGATTTAGGAAAGGTCTTTATCAGAAAAGCCAACCTATTCTTAACTCCCTGTTCCAATTAAAGAAATAAAGAAGCAAAACTTTCATAGCAACTCCCCAGGGTCTGTTTTCCTTCTTTTATGCAAAGGAATTATTCCCTAAGGAATAAGAAATCATGTTCAGATTCTTCTTCTCTTTTCTATACTTCTTTCCATGAGAGCATCATTCCCAAGTTACCCCTTCCAAGAAGCACATTTTGTTCTACTTTATGCTCTTCTCCACCTTATAGAAGTGATCAGAAACATCAAGAACTTGGTTTCTCCCTTTCAATTTTCTGTGGGCTGAGGCAAAGCTGCAAGAGCTCAGTACCAGAGATTCATGTATGTGTCAAGTCCTACCGGGCTCCATTTTTCAAACCAAACTGAAAGAGAGGTTTGAAGTTGCTTGGAGCATCTCAGGGAGAAGGTCTACATGTCCTCCTCCATGCTTCAAAACCAGCTGCTCTCCTCTGCTCTCCAAAGCAGCTTTACCTGCCTCTCCTCCATCATCATAATTACAGTCTCTGTCTGCATCAAGATGTGCAGGAGCGGCTTTCCATCACAGTGAGTAATGGCTGTGGGAGGGACAGGAGCAGGATCACCAGGCAGAGGAGAGCAGGGAAGGAGGAACTTCCCAACTTCCCAGATGAAAGGAACCACTGAAGAGGAGCAGGCTCTCTCCATGACTCCTAAAGTTTCTCTTTCTTATGTTTCTGAATGTATTTAGCACCAGAATGGCAGGCTAAAACACATTTGCAATCCATTTGTAAAATACATGGAACTAAAGCACACAAAGGGGAAATAATTTATTATTCTTTAACTCTCTTCCTGATTTCAAATTCATTTTGTCAAATCACATTGCAGAGAATACCTTCCTCTCTTCAATACCTCATATTTCTTCTTCACAGTTCATTATACACACTCCCTTAATCAAATATGCTCCACCTTGGAAGTAATTATCAGATACTCCCCAAGGGCTAAGATTGCTGAATATATTATGGGTCTCTGCTGCGGTAGGAAAGCAAACGAGATGGAGAGGGAGCTGAGATGAGATTAATGCTCTTGGCTACATTGATATGAACTTCTAACTCTGGAGGGAGTGGTCTTTCCAAAGAAGATCATCCAGTTCATTTTCCTGACCCTGATGCTGAGAGCAATGCCTGCTCCTTTCTCAAAGTGTGCTTCCTCCAAAGCCAGGACTGCCCAGAGTTGCTCTGGGTTATGCCAGCACCAAGTCACGTCTGGAACTGGATGTGCAGGAGGCTCTCAGTCCTGAAGGCACAGCCAACTCTGTGTGCCTGGGCACACAGCAAGTGGAATG
Organism: Loriculus beryllinus; assembly: GCA_039877255.1. NCBI lineage: Eukaryota > Metazoa > Chordata > Aves > Psittaciformes > Psittacidae > Loriculus > Loriculus beryllinus. The sequence continues at coordinate 37,174 of JBCJKH010025791.1, forward strand.
TAAGCTGCAAGAAACGCTCTTGAGAAAGCTCACTATTAATTATGCTCCACAGTCCTGTTTTAATTAGGAGACAAACTGTTGTGGGAATACAAGCCTAAATGCAGACCTCAGGCCTTTTCATTAATAATTTTCCCCGAACATGTCAAAATACTGCAATCAGTTCATTCTTTTTTTTCTCATTTGCCTCCCTTATAGTTCAAGCACGAAGGACACTGATGGTGAACCGTTCTCTTCTGGCACCACCAGCAAAACAGCCCAGGTCCTGACATCTTCCCCTCTTCCCAGGTAGCACCTTCCTTCCTCTATACAGTGAGGTCAAGGAAAGCTGGCCACAGCATAGGTGTTTGTCAAGATCTTGGTCCTGTGGGCAGACCTCCCCATTTCATCAGGTTGCACTTATAAGAAAGAAAAATACTCAAAACTGCAACATGTGCTTGAGTGCTACAAAGGCATTGACCCTCCAAGATTGGGTTCTGAAAGACCAAAAGCATTGAGAAACAAGCCTCGTCTACTACCTGCATTTCTGGTCTTCGAGAAGATGATGAGGAGCACTCGTGCCTGGACAGAGTCAGTTAGGAAAATCCCACTTTTGCCCAGATTGACCATGGATGAGGATGGGACATGTCTGCTGATGCTGCAGGAGAAATCATCATCCCCCATGAGGCAACCAGCCAGTGGCACCTACCATATCCGTGTCTGAGACAGGGCCGAAACTCGTCACGTAAATGTCTGTCTTGACTTCAGTTACACTGTCTGGGACAAAAAAAAAAAAAACAAAAAACAAGAAAAAAAGAGGGGAAAATTACAATTAGAAAACTGATTTTGCTTGTACAAGGAAAGGGTTTGGTTGTGTTACATGGAGGGTTTTCCTGCCAGGCGCCTCTCTGGTGAGCCCTCAGCAAGCTGGCATCCTGCTCTCTGCTGTGCCCTAAACAATGGCCAATTTTATCACTCCTAATTGGGCAAATTAATCTCTGATGTAGCTCTGCTCCCTTCCGTGCTTACACTGAGGATGAATATGCCCTGCACAGCCAGACAATGCATATTTACAAATTGTATGCGTCTACATGATACATAACATGGTACAGAGCCACTCATTTTCAATACAGAGGTAAACCCTGATGCTTTGAAATGATTTTTAATCTGAAATCCTTTTGTGTCTCCCAGCCTGATAAACAGCCTAGCAATGTACCAGCGGTTTCAGGAAACCCTGGGTTTGTTACAGCTTCAGGCTTATCGGTATGTAAAAGGAATCAATATTCTGATTGCCTTTCACTGCCGTCGTGCTTGCTGCTCTCCTAAAAGCCTTGCTCTGGTGAGCAACTGCTCTTGCAAAGCTGCTGCTCGCCTGCATCACACTCTCCCCTGCATCCCAGCATGTGCCACCCTCGTGGATGCTGAACAGCATCCTCCCTGCCCCAGTCAAACTGCAGAGCCCCAGGTCCTACCCCAAGCACTAAAACCCAGGGGAAACCTTAATCACAGGCCTTCAGGTAAAGATAAACTGAAGTGCTTTGCAGAACAGAGCCACCAGCGCGTGTGCTGAACAGCACATACAGCTCTTGTTCTTGACTTCATTACAATTTTGGCATGTTTCCTAATTGAAATCTCTGCTGCTGTCCCATTTTGCAGGGAAATCAAGGCACAGTGAGTTGCTAGATTCCTACACTCTGCCCACTAGGTTGTACTGAAAAAATGATGGATGAGGTGCAGTGACTTTACCATAAATCCTCACCACTCCAGGGATAGGTCATGCCATTGTGTTTCTTCTGCATTGCATTAGCTGGCTCAGAGCTGCTTTCCCAATGAAAGAGCCAAAGAATTCATGGTTTATGCATATTACCTCATTCTAGCCACTGCAGCAGCTTTGCCAGTAGCCTGGATGGCCCGTTGCTCAATTCAGTTAAGGAAATCCTTCCGTCCCCTGACAGTTATTTTGCAGTACTACGAAGCTTAGTTTTGTGCTTCAAAGTTTTGTATCCAAAAATAAGATAATGCATTCTGGCAGGGTTTTCTCCTTAATGGCTAAAATATACATATACATGCCTTTAGTTATTATGGCTGGAAAGCTTCTGACGCAGACTTTGGCTGATATTACTGTGCTATATAAGTAACCCTTGATCTCGTCTTGATGTGATAAAAAGGAGGTTAAAGAGAAATATGTATGCGGTACACTTTCTGAAACACCCAGAAGCCGACAAGACATCATCCTGAACAAAATTAGTTACTTCTGAAAGACTTAAAACACTCGGGGTATTCTCTCCATCTCCAAACAAGTCCCCAAATGAGATACACAGCAGACAAGAACATTTAGTGAAGCGAAGCTCTTTCTGCTAACACATGCAGTGAGAGAAAGCTAATTATGTTTTAGAGAAAACACAAACTCTCTCTTCCTTCCCCTCCTCCCTTCTTAGCATTCAGTTTGCCCAAGATAATAGCCTACAGCCATGGTTATCAGATCAGGATCCATGGTTGTCCATGGCCAGTGAAGCCAGTCTTTGTGAGGTGCAGAATGATTTGACCACTGCACATGAGGGAGCAGAGAGATTGATGACAGGACCCATGCTTTACAGTGTGATCCTTGGGATCCAAGGGAAGGGATTCAGGAAATGATGAGAAGGTAAAAAGGCAGAACTATTTTTGGGCATCTTTTTATACGACGCTGCTATCTTTACCTGAGCCTTTATGTCTGTATCCTGCCGTCACAGAGCTTGAGGGACCCTTTACCACCCCTTCAATCAATTGGCAAATCTAATCAAAGATAGTGGCATTAATAAATGCCATTAATTTACTAATTACAGCCCAGGTCTGAAGAGAATCCTCATTTCCAGACTGCAGATGTATCCCCTGGGCCAGGCCATGCAAACCCACTGAACTCGGTGAGACTCTTTTGTAGGACCTTCCATGGCAAAAGCCAGACTGAACTTTCCCTATTAATGTGTGCTACTAAGAGCAGGATTGGGTTGGGATCCGGAGGGATTTCTGAAATTCAATCGTTGCTGTGCAAGTGGAGATTTCATCAGAGCTGGGAAATCCAGAGATAAGTAAAACAAGAGCAGAACAGAGCAAGCTCCAGCCTCAGAGATGTGCTTCCTTTGTGATCCTACAGCCAAAGGGCATCTGCACTGCTTGCAGCTCTGCCTGTGCTCATCAGCTCTGTATTAGTGAGGTGATCTCCTCCACAGAAATCAGGAGCTCCCCAGCCAGCCTCCCCTCTCCTTACCCTCACACCTACACACCCAGAGCCTAAACAAGAAACTGCATCTACTGCAGCAAGGGAAGGTAGAAAGGAGCATCTCCTGCCTCTGCTCACACACATGGCAGGGAAACGCTCATCCTTCTCCATCCACAGCCACTCTCACTGCAGCTTGGTTGTCTTGCCCAGTTCTCACTAAAGATTTAACAGTTATGGACTGTACAATAGAGAATTAGGCACTTTCCCTAGACCTGCTGAGGAACATTAAATGGCATTTTCTTCTCCTAGCATCATCCTTCTCTATGACTCAAAGTTTTTTTACACACACAAGTGAGTTTAGCATTCGAGCCTGCTGGGGTGGCAGGCAGATGCCACCAGTCCTGTTTTATAAGTGGGGAAGCAAAACCAGGAAGGACTTGGTTCAGGTGGGAAGCTGGAGTGGAGCAAGGACCAGAGCCCACCTCTGGCTGCAGCAGGGAATGGTGCATTGTTGAGTCTCACCGTGTCCCAAGTTGCTGCCACCTGGAGACTGTCACAAAACAAGAGATTTTCAGGTTCAGTGTTTAAATATGGGCAGAATTTAGAGATCCGAAGGGCATGCCATGTCCCCAAGCCATTTGTCTGAGGCTGATTCCCTTTTCCCATTTATAGGCTCAGTTTATCGCCAAGTTTCAGCACAGCTTTCTTTCTAAAACCATCTGGAGCAAGCAGGAACTAGGTGCTGCAGGTCAATCAGAGCCGCCACTCTCCCAGCACAGCCCAAAGCCCAGTCCCTGCCAGGCAATGCTGCCTTGCTCCTGCCTGCAGAAATCCCCCACAGCTGGGCAGATCTGCAATGCAAATGTACAACAAAAGCTGTAACATCCCTTCCCACAGTGTTACCATGGCACTCCCTACACCTGCCCGCGCTTTAAAAGCTACCCCTCTCCTCCAACAATTCGCTATGCCAGATCTAGCTGCTGGAGCAGGTGATAAACATCCCTATTAGCTCTGCAGAGGGCAGATCCTGTCACCAGGATCCCACACCAGCACCATCAGTTGCTTCACTTGTGCATGCAGAAGGTGTAAAGCAGCAGTTGTTGCTGCTGAGGTTTTTCAGGGCTTCCAGCTCATCCTCCCTTCCCTATTGCAGGTCTCCATGTCCCATCTTCCTGGCCCTGGCTCAAGGCAGACATCCCCTCTTCCCGCAATCTCCCTTTTAAGTGCTCGTGACTCCCTGTGCCCGCGAGGAGATAGCTATTATTTACACAATGACGGAGTGCTATTTTTACTTGCTTCTTGGAAGCACTAGGAGCATTAGCAGAGCTGGAATACAAATCACACTGCTCCACTGCCTCTCCCCTCACCAGCTGCGGATGGTAGGGCTGCTTCTACAAGTGATTATGAGAGGCGGGGGGCACGGGGGGCTGAGGAGGCTCTTATAAAACATCCCGCTGCACTCATCAAGTGCTGTTTATTAAAGAATCTCAGCTGTAATATAATCGACTCGGCCGATTGTGTTTCAGCTCTTGAGGTTTGCGGATGTGCTGAACACAGTCACGTTTCCCAGGCAGGGGTTCCCAGAGGCTATGCCGCAAGCTGGCACAAATAATGTGCCTGCATCCGAGCGCTGGAGGCTCCCAAACCATGTGCACTATTAAAACAGGGGCAAAGCCACTGCGGCTTCATGCAGGGGATTCCTGGCTGCTGCGCTGACGTCAGAGAGGATGCGCAGCCTTATCTTGGAGATGAGCTGGATAAGGGAAGGGATAGGGACCTCCTGGAGTCTGTGCTCCTTGTGGCAGTGCTCTAGCTCTGCCCCAGGGATGTGCAGGGACCTGAGGTTGCTCAGAGGCAACGAGCTCATCTGTACTGGTGTTTGTGTGTGATGGCATGGCTGAAACCAGAAAGGAGGACAGTGCTGTTCAGGCTCTTCTGCACCCAGGGGTTCAAACTCTCAATCTACCCCAAGCCAGCTCCTAGAGGTAGATATTTCCACACTGGGCTCCCTATAACCTGCTTGGGATTCCAGCCAGCCCAATATCCTATCTTCAAACTAAAAAGTGCATTAACAGCTTGATAATACACCTTTAACACCCTCCTAAACTGCAAACGCTTTTAGCCTCAGCTCAAGGGTTTCTTAGTTTGAAGAGATCCCCTTATTTCAGTGATCCTTTCCCAAGGACCTATCCAGTGTCTCATCAAATGCACAATATCCTTTGGGAAGGACTCCCACCAGCCTGCAGTGAGGGTAGTGTCACTGTGAAGAGAGCAGGGATGCTGCATAGCTGTTTCCCAAGCTCAAAGCAAACACACTGGACAGGATGGTGCTTTACAGCTGACCCAGCATCCCTGAGAAGGGAAACACAAGAAACTGGTTTGTACTACCAAATCCCACCTCGTGCCTTCTCCCAAATCCCTGCCATGCCTATTAATAAGCAGCAGAAGGTAATTTTTGTGGCTGTAAATGGAAGCTTTCTGGGTGTTTAATTCTTTGGTTTCTCAGCCTTTCACTGGGGTGACTTAATTTTCCTTCCAATTTTAGCCTCTGTAACAAAAGAGGTTTTCCATGACCTTTACTACATGCCTCATGAGCCCACTGGAGCCAAGCTGCACCACAACCCAAGGCAGCCTTTGTCTTTGGAAGTGGCACAATGCAGCCTCCAGCCGGAAACTCCATCCTCTGTTCGCTCCTCTCTGACAGCTTCAGTTCCATTACACCAGGGCTGCTGCCTTTTCCTTGGTCGCTACCTTGCCAAGTTCTTACCTTGGTTTCTCAAATGGGCTTTAAACCTGTGGTATTGCCTTTTTTTGGGAAGTGGGAGCTTAGTTGTGTCTCCTTTAAGTGAGCACAGAGGCACTGAAGAACAAAGGGCACATCTCTGGATGGGTGGCATGCAGTACCCCTTCTGTGACTTTGCCCTTGGGACTTCCATTGCAAGTACTGGGAGAGGGGTAGGTGCCTGAGGGGAGTGGGTAACCTTGCCTCTTCCCACAACCTCCCTTGAAAGAGCTGCAAAAATAGAGACACATCATCTTCTATATCACCATCCACACACAAAAAACACTGATGTAGCTTCACTGCCGCTCTCCTGCCATGGGGCCATCAAGGCTCTCACATATGATGCTTTTCTTGCATTTTTTGCTAGGGAGCTCAGGAATAGAAGGAAACATTTCAGTGAACATCACTGCAGTGCAGTTAATGCCTCGTAGGCTTGCCCAGCCCAGCCAGGGGATAAAGCTGACTCCAAGGACATAGACTGATGGAGCTCTTGCCACCCAAATGCCAAGAAAGCAGCAGGAACTATTGCTAATGTCAGGACCACAAGCATCCTTACTGCACCTGGGATGCTTTTGCAGCAAGTATCCTGGGAGAAGAGGCTGTGCATGGGTCAGGAGAGGAAGGTTGGGGAACAGAGACAGCAAAGAAACCCAAGTTGGCATTGGCATTTCCTTCAGCATCTGTGAAAGGGAGAGTACAGCTGGAGTGCAGATTGATATGGGCATGCCTCAGTACCACCCCTTCTCTCTCCTCAATTGATTTTGACTTGGGGATCTTAGACAACATACAGAGAGGTCTCGGTCAACCTCTTCAAACTCCCATTCCAAAGTGAAAATACTTATTGGCTTGCCTTTTAGTGGCTCAGATCCTTGAATATGAGATTATTTGTTCAAAAGCAAAAGCCAAGTCTCAAATCACAGACATTCACCTATGTTTGATAAGTCCAGCCTTAGGCATCTTGCCCAAAACTGGACAGCAGGGTGCGTATGTTCTTCTAAGAAGAACAAGCCAGAACATACACAGGGTCTCTTGGTCCTGTCAGCAGCCTTCCTTACATAAGAATAAATTGTAATGGCCTCCATATATAGAACTGAAGCAGTTCAAAACAGTAAGAAGCAAAGGCTTTTTGGTAGGTCACTACACAGCCCACAGAAGTCAATGCTGAATGGTAGTGGTGATGGCCAAGAGTGTCACCAGGAGGGCTGGCAGCTGGCCCAGTCCTTTGCAGGCCAGACAGAGCAAACAGCATCATCAGGTTTAATTCCCCAAACTTCCTTAAACATCAACATGTCTCCAGGAAAATGCACTTGGGCAGAAGCATCAAGACATAACACAGACCTCATTGGCCCCATTTTGTCTATGGGGAAGAGTAACCTCAGAGATATATAGGTCAGCATACCCTGACCGACTCTGATGGCACTCGCCTCTCTCTTGCTAGCATAAAGACGAGGGTGACCAGGGACCCATGGATGAAGACTGCCCTTAGCATTATGCTCCTACCTGGGACAACATAGTTAAAGATGACAGGATGCTCATCCAGTGCAAAGTGGGGTCAGCCAGGGACAGAACACTGGGAAATTTGTACTCCACAGAATCAACCACATAGTAAAGAAAGAAACAAATGTCTGAAAAAAATGTCTTATCTCAGCAAAAGCAGGGGTGAGTAAAAGCCTGCAGGGGGTTGTAAGCAAGACCTTTGGATCAGATCCTTATCTAGCTGTGCCTATGTGTCAGAAACTATTTGTCCAATGCAGCTTTGCTTGGCTATTTGCTTGCTTGCAGAAGTGGTCTCCCTGTCTTACTCATAAAACCGAAATAACTCAGTCCATGTAACAGATCTGACCACCTCACTTACGCTCCCAGTGACTTCTGCAGAGTGATGATCAAAAAGGCATCACATCTACACAGGAACCAAGGCTATCTGCTGCTCTCCATGAAAACATCAAGCCTTTCCCTCCTGGCTTGGGGCGCTGAGGCATCTTTTCAGAGGGACTGGCTTATTCCCCACTGCTGCTGCTCAAATCCCCTGGGACTGCCAGCATTTTCTGTACAGCCAGTTCCCAAGTTGCTGCTCTGTGAGCCACAGTGATTAATCGCTACCTTCTCTCTAGCGTGATAGTACATCAATGTCTACAATTGCATGTCCTCCAGCCAGACTAGAGAGAAGTCAGCAAATCTGTAAACACTGATATGCATGTGCTATTACTTCCAGCTGTGTCCTCTCTCCTTTCTCCCCCCAGATTGGATATTTCAGCACAGGGGAGCAAGAAGTCCTAAATAATTTCAGGGTCTCTCTCAAGAGACAACAAAACCACTCACACATGGTAAGAGAGATCAGCATGGTCTACAACTACATGTGCTTAATTTCTTAGCCCAGATGAAGTGAGATGATGCCTGTCAAATCCCTCAAAGAGACAGCCTGCTGCCCTGGCTCCCTTTCTTAGCACGGCCATGGGAGAGCTGATGCAATGAAGAGATTTATTCCCTGTCTCACACAGCACGCCGCATACGCAGCTTTCCAATACGACTGCATCCAGAGTCCTCGGCAGAAACTAGATGCAGGACCATGAAATGACCCAATTATCACTTGAGCATGGCTTGTCTAGGATTTATGGCACACTGTAATGCCTAGATGGATGTCTAATTCCTAGGTGAGCCCTGTGGCAGAAGTCGCCTGAGGCACAAACTCCTTGAGGGAAGATCAGCTTAGTTCGTGGAATTAAAAAACCCCTAAGCTGTCTCTAAATGCACTATACATGTGCTCTGACCCAGGTCTGAGCTCTCTCCACGCCTATTTACAACGTTGGCTATGGAGTTGATTGGGATCAAGGCATAATTACTGCTGAAAGCAGAGGTGTCGGGCACACCTTGTTCCTCCTTGCTTCCAAGTGAGCATTATCTCACATTTATCAAGAATAGGGGATGCAGGTTAGAGCTCTGTCCAGGAAAACAGCCTAAGAGAGGTGCTGCTTTAACAGTAGTGGACCCAACAAACCTTGCTTTTCCACAGATCAACTTTTCCTGCCTGTTTTCCTGACGCCTAGCACCACTTCATCCCATCCAGTTACCTCTCGCTACTTCGGGTCTTTTTTCACTCAGCTGCATAATTCCTCAAATCTTGCAGGGATTTAAAATCTCTGAGATACCTTTCTGCCAGGGTGTATTCAGATCAGACAACAAGCTCAAAAGCTTTTGGAAGACAAAATGCAGAAGGAAAGATATGATAAGCTTTACTTCATTAGGAGCCCAGGCAAAAAAAACCCCTTACTGCATGACTCAAAAGAGCTATGCATTTGGCTCATGTAGTTTGATTTAGCTTTCCCTCATTGCCACGTGCAGGCATGCATATGCATGTATTCTTATTACTGCATTAAGTGACAGAGAACACACATCCAGAGGTTAGAATCAGGATGCGGTGCAATTGTAAAGTCCAAGCAGAAGAGAAGAGTCGGATAGAAGAGTGTCAGAAGGAGCAGTTGTTGGAGGGTTTGCAGTCATGGAAGCTTTACACACACCCCTCATTCTCACACATACAGACTACAAACAGAGACTACAAATTACTTGTGCTATTTTTACTACAGACAGAAAAGACAGACTGAACAAAGCTACTGTAGTTACTATTTTAAGGACTTAGGACACCCTCAGATGCCATGAAGACAGAGGAGGAATATATATGTATGAGCATGCATTCAGAGGCTCTGCAGAGCTTTGAGACCCTGTGGTAATGGGAGAGAGATGGAACATGTTTGTCATATATTATAAATACAATGAGAAAATGTGTGAATATGAATTAGCATGCATAATTTCACATATTCAGTATTAAAGCTGTCCTTGATAGCTATGCCAGAAGCACTGAGGAAAGGAAATCCCTGCTGCTCCCAGTGGACATGGGAAGAGCATTTAGACAATGCCGTGCTGCTGGCTGGTACACATGGCTGTGGCCCTAACGAAATCAAAGCCAGGGGAGTTTTGCTGACCACAGTCCTGCAGGGTGCTTGCATGGTTATAGACATGGGACGGAGAAATGAAATGAAGGTGAAAATGCCAGACTGGTACTTCATCATCATCAAACCTTTCCATGTTCCCTACAAAACACCCATGTTTTGTGTTGGACCTGCCTTCCTGACCTCATCTGCAGTTCATTTCTCTCTTTAGGGGTCAGTGAAGATGTTCCTGTTGAACACAGCAAGGGATTTTGGTGCAAAACACCCTCAAGGAAAAACTGCAGCAGGTCCTGTCCTCCAGCACTGTGGCTGACCATGCACATATACAAAACAGAGAAAGCACCAGAACAGAGCAGCCATCAGGCTTCTGTCTTTGCTGTATCCCTTCATGTGTGTGTAACTCAGACAAGAGAGTCAGTTATTCGGCCAGGCTTATCCGGAACTTGCATGGACATAGTGCACCCCTAAAGCTTCTCCATCAGGGAGTCTGCAGACTGTCCCAGCAGGTTATTGCTCAGTCCATTTCCTAAAATCACTGAACCTTTTGTCATCTCATTCTCAGCAAGCCTTTCCTCAACAGAAACCATCACCTCCCAACAGGCCACGTGTGCTTGAAGAAGAGCTGCAAAAACTTCAAATCAGTGACAGTAAAATCCTTAGCATTTGTAAAGCAATTACTGAGCTCTGTAATTCATCACAGATCAAGGCATATCTCCAGGAAAAAGATAAGCACAAGCATGCAATACGGAGCCGCAATTGTCAACCTGTTAATCGTTGATACATGGAAAACATCTGGAAAGACTGAAAAGCCAGGAAGCAAGCAAGGAAATGCAAGAAAAATCAAATGAGAGACACGCTGCATTGCATCAACTTTATGTCATTGTGGAAGGAGAAAGAATAAACAAGATGTCTCAATCAAACACATGAAGTTTGCAGGCTGAGCTCTCAGCTCCAACCCATCACCGATGCTAATCTGCGCTACGGCACTGAGCATGCAATGTGTTTCTGCTGTGCCTAAGTTTCCCCATCTGCCTTTTAGCCTCAGCGCTGCCTTCCCATGCCTCTGGCTGTATCTTGTGTTCCAGGCTGCTCTGCAGGCTGGGGAATGCCAGACCTCATGATGGACTGTTGTGTGCAAAAGAGAAAAAGAGTGGTGACTGGGTAGAGCTGCAGGAAGGGTCCCTTTAATTCACAAGCTTGTCCCTTGAGGCCAATGCCAGGTACCGAGACAAAGATACAAGAAAACCATAGCAGGGAGCAACACAGTAATTTGCACTCTGGTTCTCTTATCCATTAGCTCCTGGCTGGCATTTCCTTCAGTGAGAGAACTTAATCAGCTCCTGTGACAGTGTTCCTCCGGTGACACTGCTGGCATCCTTCACCACCACCCCCAGGGCAATGCAGACAAATGCATTCCCTTTCTTACACACCGCAACGTGGTCCTTGCATGTGTGAGTGCTGTGTGCAAAGCCAAGGTCCCCACCGACCTGTCTTTTCCCTGTCATGCACAGGTCACTGGGCTGCACGGCCACTGCTCATTTACTTCTCAGCAATGCCAATACATCATACAAATCAACGTATTTAATTCACGTGGCCTTGTGCTGGTCAATTTAGCACCTCCTCTGATGCTGGAGTCCTGCTGTACAGCACAAGCACTCCTCACCACTGGCTCACCCAGCTGTTTCTGCTCCCTTTGCTGCCAATACACCAAGAAACTCATTAGCACGGAATGCGGTCCACCTCTGCCATGCAGAAGTAACCCCTCCTGTGCTTGCTGTCCTAGACTTGCAAGGGTAAATGGAGACTCTCCAAAGCACAGGATAAATCGCTGTACACACACCATGCCTCTCTATTGCATCCCCTCTCACCTGACTTCCCTATGCCTCCCAGGGAAGTCCCTGGCTGGTAAATGGGAACAGCAAACCCTGGGAGCAGAAGGTGATCCACCCACAGCGAGATGGGCTTATTTGTGTCCTCAAGCTGCTGTTTTATCCCCAGGTGAGCAAAACCCTTTTAGAGGAAATTCCATTACGGCTCTAAACCTTCCCCTCCCCAGCACCTTTCAGGCACAAGCATCATCCGTCCTGCGGACAGAAGAGCTTTTTATCACAGTTACTCACAAAAATCCAAGCACCAATATCACACTTTCTCTTCTGCCCACTACACGAATTATGATACACTGCACATCGCCCCGATACTCCCAGAGACAAGAGGAGGGCAGGTGCCTTCAGATGTAATTTTTAATTTCCTTTGCTGGGGAGAATGTTTTCTTGTTTTAGAGACGTGCGTTCAAAGCGTTCCAGTTCCCATGGCAACTCCCTGCTTCCACTGGAGATGTCATTTTTCATGCCATCCTTTCAGAATTAGACATCTCCCAGCAGAAGTTTCGAAGAAATGTCTCTCTTAAATATATATTTATTAGAGACAGTGCCTGCGAGTGTGCTTTATTGACACGTTTCTTAGGTGACTCAGCCTACAGAGGAGAAAGCTGTCTTCAGGAATATGCTGCCTGCCAATCTGCCTTTTCGCAGCTTCTGTTTTTAATCAGAACTTGTCTCTCTTTTTCTGCCACATACATATTAGCCAGCACCCGCTCCCCTTTTTAGTGTTCCTAATTCCCTTCTGTTTTATTCCCTTTTCCCCTCAGCTCACTGTCAGCCCAGCTGCCCAGTAATGCAGCAGCGGAATGCCCAACCAATTCAAAACATGCTGAAAGTATCTGCACCCATTCACTGCTTGCTGGCATGGGTGCTGCGCAGGACCCCCTCTTTTCCTGCAGGCAGAGACACATCATGGGCACATTAAATCCTTGCATGCAGAGAAAAATAAGAAATACTGCAAAATAGAGACCTCTATGAGAGCCTCTCAGCCTCCCAAGGCAGCACCAAGAGCATTTGCACTGTCTCTGCCCCCAACTACTT
>JBCJKH010025793.1:0-31531 GCA_039877255.1 Loriculus beryllinus
ACCCCCCCCCCCCAAAAAAAAAAAAAAAAAAAAACCCCCCCCCCCCCCCCCCCCCGAAGAAAAAACAACTCCAAAAACCTGAGAAGGTTTCCTCAGCACTTGAAACATGCATCTGACATAGAGCACTGACTTTCATGCGTGCGTAGGTGGACTGCATCTGTGGAGCATGGGGGGGTTGGACTAGATGACTTTGAAGCTCCTTTCCAACCTAAACCCTTCTATGATGCTATGTCATTTGCTTTTTGTCCTTTCGGAAGCACCACATAAATGCTGCATCCTCTTCCCGTGCTGTTCAGTGAGAGTGCAGTGCATCCCGAGGCAGGTGCCTAGGGAAGCAGCACATCAGGCTGCTGGTTCTGGAGGAGGACAGGTCAGCAGAGGAGTTCTGAAAATGAGCAAGGCTGAGTGTCAAATAGATGCAATAGTGCAAGATGGGTGGGATCTTGAGAGCAGCAGATACAGGGTGAGCTGAAAAGGTGGGGATGAATGTACTTGTTCTAAAAAGAGATGACACACACTCACCCAATCCTGTTTTCATGCTTAGTGAGACAAGGTTTTCAAGGCTTTTAGAAGTAATTACTTTCAGTACAATAAATTACATTTAGTTTGGTTTTAATCAATGAGAAATCAAATGACAGACATAAATATTAGCGAGACTAAGGAAGTCATTAGCAGCATGATTTTAATTATTTACATTACAAATCACTTCCTGTAGACAGTACTACTCCACTTCATGTATCTGATGATAATTCAGCCTCACTCTAATTTTAATTAACTGTTTTTGTCTTGTTTCAGAATTTAGCTTATGAAATCATCCTTACACTAGGACAAGCATTTGAGGTGGCCTATCAGCTTGCATTACAAGCACGAAAAGGGGGCCATTCTTCAACCCTCCCAGAAAGCTTTGAAAATAAACCCTCCAAACCTATTCCCAAACCACGTGTTAGTATTCGGAAGTCAGTGGTAAGTAAAAGGTAGTTGTGCATGCAAAAATAACAAAATTCAGCTATACAGTTAAGAGTTGATATGCTAGAAGCTGTAAAAATAAATATACGCCTTGAATGAGAAATGCTGCATGTCTCAGTTGTGCCTCCTCTGCTCATCAGTTGGTGGGGTTGTGTCACTGCAGCACAGGTAGCCATTTCAAACAACTGCCCATTTCAGATCCTTCCAGATGTGGCATGGCTCTTTTAGTAATTACAGAGCTTTAACTGATTCAGTCTACTTCCAGTGTATTGTGACTTCTTTAAGTGCTGAGGGTCACAGCCAATGCATACCTCTAAAGCTCTGCGATTCCATGGGCTTTCCTGATCTCCTGTCAAGAAATAAAACCTGCACCAAACTTGATTGGTACACAGTCACTGCCTAAATATCCTAACCAAATTACAAATCCAAATCAATTTACAATTATCTTATCAATCAGACCAAGCAACTTCTGTTCTTACCTTTTTTGTTTAATTTTTGCCTCTTGGCTGACCTTCCTGTTCCAAACTGGGATTTAATAGATTTTCATTAGTTTCTCTGGAATCCCAAGCTCCTAAGAATCCAACTTTATTGCAGCCTACATACTAATTGCCTTTAAAGTGCCCTCCTGAAGTGTATAGATGACAGAGAAATATTCTTCTATGGTAGAGTTTAAAAACAATTATGAAATACATTATGAATTATGAATACAGATGTAAGGTGATTTGGGAAGGAAAAGGCAAAAAATGACTGCATACTGTATCATATTCACTGGCTATAAAATGAGAATCATACTCTCAGATATTTAATGATTGGTTGAGAGGACAGGGAAAATAAGTGTGTCTGTAGACTTTGTCACCCATTACCACAGAAACTTCCTCCATAAAATTTTAAGATAAAACATTTCCTGATATCATCAACTGTCTCAGTAGCAAAAGGACTTCTCAGGATCAAGCATGGCTTTAATAAGCTACTATGCCCTATAGCTTGGAGGTAGACATACCTCTGACCTAAATAGGAAAAACAGAGCAACTGTGGGTACATGGGAGTGTAGACCACACTTGCTGCTGTAGGACGTTGTTGATACAGGATTTGTTCTGTGTTCTGTTAGTCCAAAGAAAAAACTTTGCCAGAAATGCTGTGCACAAAGATGGTAACCCTCTATGTTTGCATTTAAAGCAGATAGATCCATCCGAACAAAAGACTCTTGCGAATCTACCATGGATTGTTGAACCTGGACAAGAGGCCAAAAGAGGCATTAATACCAAGTATGAAACTACAATTTTCTGATACAAAACTGTCCCCCCTTCCTTGTTGTGCCTTGCACGCCAAGCAGTCACAGCACAGCCTTTCCTTTATGGCAACGTTTCAATCCAGCAGAGAGGAAGACTGCACTGTATGAGTGGCCTTGTAACTAACAAAAAAGGCTGACAGTCATTTCTGGTGATGTTCTTCTTCCTGCAGCACTGACAGAAGAATGACACTATATGAAGACTTTTAAAATTACAGTCCACAAGAGGAGTGAGAAACCTTATTTTTCACGCAGTTCTCCCTTGTGACGCTGCCACAGTGCTTTCTTTGGTTTCTTATTTTAGAATTCTACTTTTTAAGAAATAAAAAAACAAAAGGTCTCTAAACTAACATTAATGCTGCCTATGAATAGAATATTTGATTGGTTTTTTATTTAAATCTTGGCAGTTTTTAATTGAAATAGAACCAGAATTAATAGAGTATCTGTGAAACCACTGAATTCATTAATAATTACTGTGTTGAATAAAGAACTTATTCAAGGGACAAGAAATTAGGCACCCTGATTTCTGTATGCTCTGGTTTTATATGTAATCATTGGTGTCCTTTGATCCTCTACAGAAATAGGAACTTCTTGCATTGTAACAAAGGATCAGACTTTTATGAATGGTTGGAAAAAGGTATTAATAATGCACAGAAAACATTTATTAGATATTTTTATGGAAGAGAAGTACTATAGGAAAACATATGAATATTTATGGAAGGAAGCCAGATTAATTATGACAAATATTGTTTATTTTAAAGTTGAGTAAACCACTGCTATTGCAGCACTATGAAAAATGTAAGAGTTGTAGCATCAGTGCACTGGATGTTCCATGTGATCAGTCTGGAATGAAAGTGGAATGGTCATTCTACTACACCTACATATAGTTTATGCAGTTCAACATTGCTATAGCCATGAATTCTGCTAGTATTTTTAAAAATAATCTCAGTGGTTCTAAATAAAGTCAAAACCATGGATTTTTGCTATCAAGATTTCTGTCACATAAAGCTTGTTTGGAAGCGTGTTGATAAAATTCTACTGCAAAAACATTTTCTAAGTAAACATAGTGAGAAAAAGAAAAAATTCCAAAGTAATAAAAACGTTTTCATGGAACAAAACAGTTAAGCATTTGCTTAATATTTGATTAAATAAGATTTACTTACCTTTTGTTTGAAGTGTTTTAAGTTTTTTAATGTCTGTGGAGTATTTGTATAATACCATGATGTATATTTATGTAGAACTGAAATTATAACAGTACAAATATCACTATAGGAAAAAAATGACATTTTAACGTATACTGTTCTATCCAGTCAAATTGTGAATCATTTTGAAGTTCATTATAGAGATATTGATAAATTGTGTGGTTGTCTTACTGTTTTTTTAATTATTATTTCATATCCAGCTGAGGTTTTCAGTTAGAATCATCAGTTGGTAAATTCCAAAAAATGGATAATTGAACTTGGTTTAAACCTGATCATTGTATATGGTTTAGTTAAACCTAATCATAGCGCTGAGTGATGACATACTTTTAATACAGTATTCAATTTACTTGAACAAAATAGTTCCGTGTACATATTTTTGCCTATTCACTGTTGATATGTACGTAGTCAACTGACAGTAAAAAAATAACACTAAAAATATGGTACCAAAAGGAAAATTGTATAGGAGAACAGTAAATAGTAGCCTCACTGCAACAAATACTTATGTAAATATGCTTGGGCTTCCAGTTATAAATTTTGTAATTTTGTCATTTATTTATATCCTATAAAAGCACACAAAATAAAATGAAGTTGTACAGTCCCAGTGCTTTGTGCATCATTTCCTCATTGCTAAAGAAAATAAGGGGCCTGGTTTAAAGGATACTGACATCAGTGAAAGGTCCTTCCTTCTCCTTTCCCTGCTTTCACTGGGCTTTGGATCTTGTCCTGTGAAAACGCAGGCATTTCTATGGAGACAGTTTTGGTTTAGAATACAGATTTTGTTTACAGATGGCAAATACTTCATGATTTAAAGTCCTTAATTAACTAACTGGGTCTTTGGTACACTACTGAACTGCTGACTTACCATGTTTAATCACACCCTATAAAGACTCATACAGGGAGTTATGCTAAAACACATTCACTTTAGGCACCAAAAGTACAAAGTTGCCAGATTTTCAGGTTATGAAACTGGGGCACCTCTTATGTAGCTGAGTGACCCCTAAAGCTAAAGGATGAGACAGGAGCTGCAGCACAGCTCTAAGGAGATGTAAGGAAAAGGAGTGAAACAACAGGAAGAACTGGCAACTTGCAGGAATTTGATCAAGGCTCATCAAAGAGATGTCAGGCAGGTAAGGTGGCACAGTAAGCAGCTGAACTTGTTTGGGAGAGAGAATTGGGGCAAAAGAGACTGAGGATGGCTAGCAAGGCTGATGAAAGATGAGACAGATGAAAGACTAGTGGGACAAGGAATGAATCTGAAAATTTTGGAGACACAGTGAGGCATTGAACAATTGGATCGCCCACAGCAGGCATAAATTGAGACTGGAAGGAACTGTACTTGCAGAAACCTGAGAGTTTAGAGGGAAACTCTTCCCTCACCAATTGACACCGCTGCAAGCCAAATGGAGAGAAGTCCATGGAGTCCTCTCTGACATGGGCAGTGATTTCTTCAGATCCAAAGAAACTCCTACAAACCTGCACTAACCCAGAGCAGTTACCATTTGATCTTTAGTCTTTTTTGGTCAAGGTGACTTTCCATTCAATTTTCTATTATGCTGGAAGTGTACAGTAAGGGAACAATGATCATTAAGAGTGAAGGTATGGAAAAAGCCAGACATCTCCAAAAGATCAGAAAACGACTTAATTTGCTGGTTTTGACCTCGACACTCAAGGTAAAAGGGAAGCAGAGGCAGTCAAGGAGAGTGTGTGAAGAAAGGGAGCATTTGGATGTTGAAAAACCAGGAGTTAATTGCAGCAACTGCCTTACAGTGGGAGGGTGGAGAACAGGCAAGAGATACGATACAAAAGTAGGTTGCATTTGACATTGAGAAGCTAGGGAAGTCGGAATCAAAGTGAGGTAAGTGTGGGTAACAAAGGATTTTGAGAATTATTTGAGTAGTGAGGTCTCTAATATGCAAGGTAGAAAAGCTGCTGGGAAAAGCTTAAAGACTGGAGAAACTCCAGTGGAAATTTTGTGTGGTAGACGTGGAGGGTTTCCTAAAGCAGATGTTGCATTTCAGACAGTGACTCCTCCAGCCTGGTCTGGTGTTTATTAATAGCCAGAAGAGCTACAGCTTACAGCTGGCAGGAAAAGACACTCAGCATATCTGGTTCTGGTACTCTGCCAATAAGTTTATGAGAGGCTGCCTCTCCTGCAGAACAACAGTGCTACGCATGCCGTGCAGTTTGAAGCCAACACCTCAGCATGAAAAACTGGCAAGGCCATAAAATGACCATTGAGAAGAGAATTATCAGGTGATGAAAAAGGTTGTGCCCATCCTTTCGTAAAGAAAGCAGCATACCAGACAACTAATAAACTGTCACATCCAACTGTGATAGCTCATAGCCTCCATCTTAGGTTAAAATAGCCAGTTCGTGCCATGTGCAGAGCTGTCATTTAATTTTGCCCTAGATTTCTTTCAGTATGTGTTGTTTAGCTGTCCTGCTTCACACTTCACTGGAAGATGATGTCTTAAGTTGTCTTCAAGACAACAGTCTAGAAATAGTAACTTCCAACTGTGCCCAAACTACCAGCCCAAAGAACAATTGGCTCTACGGTGGAACTGTGCGGCAGTAACAAGCATGTATGTGAAAGACATGGCATAAGAATTAGAGACACTAGATGGTAGGCACTTACGCACCCACTTAGTAGGGATATCCATTATCTCGTATAAAAAGGACCAGATGAGGGGAGTCAGAGAAAAAAGGGCTCTTAACTTGCTGGAAATATTGACAGGATTTTCAGCTCACTGGAAGGCACAAGGGGATAATGCTCAGGCTCCTACTGAAAAGCTCCACAACTGTTTAGTTCTCTATAACTTCTTTAAGTGATCCAACTTCTTTGCTGAACTAGCAAACTGACCATACTACTATAAAGTCCAGTTTTGAATACATTGGTTCTAGTTAATTTTCACACCTGTGAGCTGATAACCCAAGCCAGACAGAGGCCGATCACAAGCTCAGCTAACTGAAACAAACACACAAGATGGATTTGCAGCCAGAGTTCACACTAGGACATAGATTTGGTGGACGATATCCTTCCTACTGACTGGAGAGTCACACTCATCCTCATTACAAACCTGAATGCAACCAGCTCAAACACTGCTGTTATACTGAAAAGGCAGAGCAGGCAAGGAAAAGACCTGTGGCTTTCACCTTTCAGGAAAGATGTGCTGCAAATGCAGGAATGGGAAACAGCATCTCCTTGCCTGGTTCCTGCTCTCATACAATACCATAAAGAAATTTCTCTTTAAGTCCCACTTTATATGCATTTGCTAGTAGCACATCTTTTACCCTTCCACTGTGGAAGTCAGGTACACAAACATCTTTGAGAATGTGGGTCTGGGTAAAGTGGAAACAACTAGACAGATGAAAATGCCATCAGGTATGTAAATGAAACAAAATTCTCTTTACTCTGCCACCAAGAGCTTGGAAAAGAAAACCATCTTTGTATCAATCTAAAAGCTGAATTCAAAACAGTTTACAAAAGCTTTACATAAAAAGGAAAGCTTAGGCAGAAACTGGGGGCCTTAGACTTCTTCCAAAAACATGGAAAATACATCACAGATTAAACATCATAAGCTCACTTAATTGTAAGATACAAACCTTTTTATGATTTTTTTTTTTAGAACATGGCAATTCCTGTCTTCAATTCATTAGAACTGCTCAAATTTTCCAGATCCTCTTCCAAAGCTAAATGTATTATAATAATAAAATCTTATTAAAAACCAAAAATTCACACACAGTGTTAAAGATGGGTCAGTGCTTGAGAGAACATGTCCAATTTCAAGGCAGTATATTCATTATCATCTTTTCTAAACATGTAATAAAGAATACAGAAAGTAAGACAAAGGAAATGGAAATATGCTCAGAACAGAGAATACCTAAAGAGCATTAACTTTATCCTATAGTGACACCATGAGGAAAAAAGAAATAGGCTACACTAATTTCACAAATGCATTAGATGCAGTGCAGCCTTCATTCTTCTGCTTGTAATTGTTGGATAATGATAATTGCCAGGCTGCAGAATTAAGGGTTTGAGAATGTCTCTAAGCAAAAATATCCTAATGAATATAATTGAGGGTAGCACTACTTCTTTAATTTATGTTGCAAAGATTAGGAGTATTTTTTTAAGTTACCTATGTATGCTTACACTATTCTATACAGTCTGGAATATATCAGTGATGAATTAGGTGAAAATTCTTTATTGGAATTGAAGGAATCTACTGAGGGCTCCAAGTATGTGGGAATGCTGTGCGTGAGCAGAGGTTAATATGAAGAGACGTTAGATCAATCATCATGGCCATGTCTCTGTCACAGCCATTGCATTTCACTCAACTACACTTATGTAAAGCTTCAAGAATTACTTAGACAACATACCTCAAAACCCTGGAAAATTAAACCGACTGCCAAAAGAAGTAGTAAAGAAAAGAGAGTACAAAGGTGCCATCAGTGTCACCAGTCTCTGATGTTGCAGGAAAGCCCTCAGGTGAAAAGTATTTAGTTCCAGCTGGTGATACACAACCTGTCCTCCTATACTACAGAAATAGACAGAGTAAAACGTCCCTGCCAAACTGACTTTGGGCAAACCTGTTCCCCAGATAGAAGTCTACTTACTATATGACACAATCTACAAGGAAACTGCACTAGGAAAACAAAACGTTTCACCTGAAGGCATAGATCACCTGTGCGCAGTGCTGCACTTCCTAAAGCAGCCAATCTCATAGTCTCATAGGACAGTTCAGGTTGGAAGGGAATTGAAAGCTCATCCAGTTCCAATTCCCCACCACGGGCAGGGACACCTTCCACTAGAGCAGGCTGCTCAAAGCCCCATCCAACCTGGCCTTGAGCACTGCCAGGGATGGAGTAGCCACAGGTTCTCTGGGTAACCTGTGCCAGTCAGTGTCTCACCACAAAGAACATAAACCCACAACAATCAGCAACGCCTAGAAACATTCTCTGATGTTCAGGATAGACTCTCCCATATAACCTTAAATTTGCCATTCCACTGTTTTAGTCAGGACTGACTTCAGGTCAATAGTTGCCTTGGCCACCTCTTTCAAAACACCAGAATTATCATATTCAGAATATTTTAGAAATTTTTCATTTTCTCAAGGTGTGATTCAAAGGACACTTCATCTTATCTATCTCGGACATTCAGCTATTTATTGTTTGGACTTGCCAATTCAAAATTCTTTAGTTTGAAAAAAATGCATCTTTGCCCCTGTTCTGTTAAGATTATAAATTTCCTATCCCTGTGATTAATATATTCCAAATAGATTGTCTTTCCAACGTCATATTTCATAACTGTGTCACTGTGATCAGTGAAATAAGCCCCTTTTTGTTAGCTGCATAGGTTTAATACAAATGACCTCTCATTTACTTTGCTTACTGATATTTCACTTATTGGTATACAAACCCGTATCAGTCACTTCTATACTTTACTTTCCAATCTGCAATCTAAAATAGCATAACCATCCCCTAACATACTTATCTATGTTTCACTGCATCTTCTACACCTCTTTTTAATGGATGTCATGTAAGATCGCATCTTGTTCAGCAGGTTTGGGGGGTTCATGTCTTCAGCAAGAAGGGTTCACATCTGTGGAATTGTAACTCCTTGGACCCTTTTCAATGATTCCCAGCTTGAACATATCCTACATTACATCTGTGTTCCCATCTATGCCAAAAATTGTTTTGCTGGAATGATTCCAAACCTGTAACTCCCTGATCAAGGTGATACCCTGTTATACAAGGAATATGCAAGCAACATACAAATCGGTGACACTTGGAAAACTGCTAATCTTTACACCTTGAATTTAACTTCAGAATTTGATTTCATAATCAAAATTTCATAAAGGTTTGCTTTTCAAGAATGTCTCCACTGATCCAAAGCCAAATGTGTGGGTGTTTTTCATCTCGCTGTAGTTGATTTAACTTGTAAAAAGGAGACTTAACTTCCTTTCTATAGTTTCTTTCAATTACATAAACATTCCTGTGAGCAACTCAGTAAGAATTTGTGACAGATTTAGAGCTGCCTGGTGATAATTTATGAGTACTTTATGTTAGCCTGATTACTGAAATGTTTGTTATATGGCTTCACTTGTTTAACGTAGCAGAATCTGTCCGGAAAAAACAACTCTGAAAAGGAAAGATAGATTAAGGTACCTAGTTCTTAAGGAAAAATGCCAGAATTATTTGAATATCCTATTCAAAAGAGACTCTAAAACTGGCTTAGAGGAAGAAAAAGCAAAGTAGCAAAGTCCGAGAATCTGCAAGAGCAGAATTTGTATTTCAAACAGAAAGCAAAAAGTGCATAACTGTTAAAAATAAGTAGTTTCTGTCAGTCACTATACAACCACTACAGTTACACCTTTAACATGCCACTGCTACTGGAATATCTGTGCTACTGATCTCTGACTGCAGTCACTTAAATTGTCTTTACTTGCTCTGTGGGAGAAGTTTTGCAGTCCTCCTGTTCGGACCAAGTCCTTGAGTTACAATACCCAACTGAGCTGTTCTCGCTTTGAAGTTCTGACTGTATTTCCAATTTTTCCCTTCAAGGAATCTCAGCAGCCATGAAATGACTTAGAAATAGGAAAAAATATCTCAGTCTGGTCATTTCAATAGGGAAAACCACTTTCTTAGAGCTCAAATGTTGCACAGAACACATTCAAAACAGAAGACACCCAAGCTCAAAGCTGCTCACTAATTTCAACATCCAAACTTTGTTTTTCTGAGAAAGAAGAGTAGAGCAAAGTTAAGGCCACTTTTATTTTCTGCTAAATTCTCAGAGTATTCACTGTGATCAAATTCTCATTTGCCAGATAGATTCCTGCTTAACAAAATGAACACATGGACAGATACATATTATTATCTTAAAATGGTTTCTAGCCCATGACAGAACTAAATAAGGAACAAAGTAAGTGATGCAAACTGGAGGAACAAGCTGTGTGAGCACCGTAGTTTAATTTTTGAAAAGCAGATCTGATTTGTATGAAAACTGAAATATATATATAGGAAAATCATTTTTAGATATGATCTTTATTCCCTAGACTCACATTTTAGCATAAAACCCCCAAATATAAGGCAAAATACACTCGTACAACAGCTTATTGGAGATCATTATTTTTTTCACTAACACACACTGAAGAAACCAGAGATCCAGAACACAAATTGAGAAAATGCTTCATTCCACAAGGCCCCTCTGGATAAAAGAAAGGATAGTGAAGTACAACTTTATTCCAGCAAATCTTCCCCCAGCATTATCAATACTAGAACCTGAGCAGTGGAAAACCCTTTTGAAAGCAGGTAGGCAATAGTAACAAAGGACTAAATATAAGATGTAATAAGGGGTAAAGCAGCTTGAGAAACTGCAAAGTGTAAAAAACTGCAGAGGTAGTAGAAGTTTAAAAGCAAAAACAGACCATAATTTCAAGGAACAGACTTTCTTCCATGTCTACCACAACTGATATTTTAATCCTTCGAACAAAGATATTTTTTGAAAAAGGAGATAACCCAATCAAATTAGCTTCTAGCTTATTGCCATCTACTGTGGTTAACATATTTTTAACCAAATTTAAATGCTTGAGATAAGCCGTGAAGAAAATTACAGGCCACATGTAGTTCAACTGAATTGTACCTGTCTCTGACAGGTATTCACTTGCGATCTCGCGGTGGAAAACACACTCTTCTTACACAGATTCAGTTTGGCCACTTAACAATCCTTCTTTCGAATGAACATGTACTCAGAAGGTCTACCTCAATGCCAGTGCTTCAGACTGTGAAAAAACCAGCTGCTGAGTCAGAGCAGCAATTTAATAGCTGCATCCTTGATACTGTAGAAAGAAAAAAGATTAGTATCTGCTCTATAATTTTTAGACTGGAGCAAAGCTGCAACTGTTTGGCTTTGCAAAACTGAGAATGCAACTTCTGTATTTTGAAAATCCACACACACTCAGGTGACCTTTTTTCATGCTATTGTTAAACATATATTCAAATAAAGGTAAAATTTAACCAACAAATAATATGTTAAACTCCTTGAAACTCTTCCTCCTCACATTTCCCAGTTCTGCAGTTCAAGTCACATATTGATGAGACCCTTTTCACACATTTCCTCCAATCTCTCATTTGTACAGCTGGAAATATAAAATGTGTAACTGCTATATGGTAAAGAATATAAGTAAACTCCATAGCACCTTGTAAGAAAACACGCAAATACACTGCAAAAATTAGGAGCTACCAACTTGTGTAAATATATCTACACTATTGTAAAGATGCTGAGTGCTCAACACCAAGACATGACTAGTGGCCTCAGACTGATTCTTTAAATCAAAATGTTTGATTTGTATTTAAAGACAGATTTCTCCTGGCCTACATCTATGTCTGCTCATTCATCTATTCTCTATCAAGAAAAAAAACAAAAAAATCAACCAATGAATCAACCAAAAAACAAGACCAAAACAAAGCAAAAAAGGAACACAATCCCACACCACAAATGAAACACCTCTTAAAAAGACAAAACTCTAAGCATCTCCAAATCTTGCATTAAAAATACGAAACTCTTCTCATACATTGTTGCAGCACTGTTGAAACAAAAAGCATATTTTTCAGTGTTTCCTTAATGTACAAGGGGCTTATAAACAACATCCAATACTCATCATAGTATTAAAAGATAAATTTAAAGGGCTCTAAATGGGAAGTGCAGAAAGAAACATCCTTGTCATTGTGTCTCTTGGACTGGAAAACTTGCTTTCAAAACACTGCAAGACTATTTCTTAGCACTGGAGTAAGAGTTTGAACCAGCAGACTACAATGGCTTAGCACACATAAACCTGAATATTCTTCTAGTGAGGAAGAGAAGTATGGGCTAGTTATCACATTCTTTGGAGACAAATAATGTGATTTTCAGAACTACAAGAAATCCCTGTTCTCATGTGCTGTCTAGTACTGGCGAAGTATATAAATGAAATTTGCTATACAAATAGTACAAAACAATTAAAAGGGTCTGCTGCTTTAGAAAAGAGAGAAATGTAAAATACAATTTTTAAAAAGCATTTTAAATATTAAGCAGACTTTGTGTTAATTTATGCATTAGAATTAATGCATACTTTGTCTAGTAGCATCGTTATCTACTTCTACACAGCTGGACTGGATAAATTTGTCTGCTTCATTTTGTGTCATTTTTAAACACTATGATTTTCAAAATTCATGTAGTTCATATGTTATTAGAGAACCTGGACAAAGATAAAAAATGAAATAATTAAAAAAGGATACAAACAAATTGAAAGACGTAGCTAAAGGATGAAAAATACTACATAAACAGAGCCCAATTGTGGTATCCTGAGTACTCAGATGATCCCTCTTGAGTACAGAACAAGAATCTGCTGTAGCCTGAAGGACTTGAATCTAACCATTCTCAGAGCACTTGTCATGCATACAGTGTGTGGTTTGTTAAATGGAAACAAGCACAGGAAGCTAATTTGTTCTGCAAACAGTCAGGCCCCAAGAGAGAAAAGAAACTGCCTATTGAAACACTTACAGATACTTTCTGAATAAATACACGCAGCACTTAAATAGTTCAGCTAGTCCAACTATCACACAATTGTGCTATATCATGCAGACAGATGAGACAGGAAGTGCTGAAATTGTCAGTCACACACACAGACTGGAAATATTACTCCTTTATATTCACTGGATCGTCTAGGATGCACCTTAACAGCCAAAAAAGACTAGTCTCAATATCTCATTGCGTATTGGTAAAGCCAATGATTGTGTCCCATTCCTAGCTTGAAAAAGCAAAGTGAAATTGAGCACAAAAATCACACTACTGTTCCAAGTATCTGGTACACTCCCTGTCCTCCCAACAGTAAGGTTCATTTGGCTTCCGCTCTTAAAATCACAACAGAAGTGAGGCATCCCAAGTACTCAGAGCCTTTGGGCATCATCATCACTATCTATGAGCCCAAATAAATTTGTTTCTTTATAAAAGATGGAGGAGGAAAGCAAAATATGGACAAATATACCCAGGTGTGTGCTGTCAGAGGGAAATACCAGAAAGCATCCCTCAGCTGCAAGGCTGACCTTTGCACTCCTTGACATTGCCACCACATCTCTTCTCACTATGTAGAAGAAAAGGCAACCTAACAGTTGGGTATGGGGTTCATGTTCTACTAGCAATTGCAAGAACACACCTAAATTCTCGATGACCTGCTGGTAGTCTGGATTTACTGGCTTTCTGAAGATTGGGTGGAGTGACCTCCCTGCATTATTTTGTTCTAGGAGGGTAGAAGAAACCACCCAAGTCAAACTGCTTTCTCAGCCTGTCTTTCCCCCTGAAACTTGCAAAGCCATCAACTTCCATAAAACAACTTGGGAAAGTAGAGACAAGGACACAGACTCTGCCACAACTAGATATAACCTGGGGAACTGGGTCCCATACAGAGACTTCACTAAATAAAAGAAATGGAGGGGGGTCAGCAATTTGCACAGCATTCTGTAATATAGAGTTTAACTGCATCATTTTGTAGGGGAGACACGATAATTTTGGGGTGGAAGATGCTACACCACTGCCAACAGGTGAACCAGTTCTAGCTCTACCTACACTCTCCATCACAACAAAAGATCTATAAATCTTCACATGGAAAAACCTCAGGTAGTAAGTGCATTTTGAGTCGCAGTTCCATTTCAAATGGCTGTGTAAGATAAGACAGGGGGAAGGGGTATGATGTAGTTAAAAGGGTTAGTACAATTCAAGGCAATATAAAGCATCCTCTTGAGCAGCTGTGTCACATATGGATACAATTCCTTGTTAATAAACAAGAGAGAAAAGATTCGTGAAGGCTCTGCAGGTCTACCTGCCAAAGTGAAGAGACTCAAAACCTCTGCAGAAGCTGATAGGCATCATGAATAGGAAATGTACCTAAGAATTGTTTATACAAAAGCGTATTATAATCTCAGTTAAAGAACTAGATAAAATTGGCAATGTTCATTAGCTAAATTTTAACTTAGGCTGATTCATTTTGATCTGGCATTACAAGAGATAATGGAAGCACTAAAGTTCCATCTACATGAAAATTGCTTCTGGCCAAACTTTCTTTTGTTTCCTTCAAAATACATTTAACATCAAAGCTAACATCTAAATCAGATGACACAGCAGGACTTATTACAGTAAACTGCCTTAACCTTCTTCAATATTTTAGATTAAAGAAGTGGCGGCCTTGGTTGGCCCCTATTTTAACAATTTTCCATTTAAATTGTCATCATATCTTCTCACAAATCGAATCTGTTCTTTGGCTCTTCAGACTCTCTCATCACTATTTCTCTTCTTGCACCTCAGCTAAAAAAGGCCTACAGCCAACTCCATACCTTTGCACAATAACGCAACCATCCTGACTCTATTAACACCACCTTCTATGAAGCACTCCTCAGTTTCAGCAATTATAGCTGCTGCGCTGTATTTCTGTATTTCTTCAATTCTGTAATTGAAGAATTCACTATTTATCTCACATTTCTTCAAGCTTTGTGCTACTTGCTGCCTACTCACTTCAAAATTGAAATAGTCTATGAACTCTGATCTACCATTCACTTTCTTCATTAAAACACGATCAGTTTTTCCTGTCATCAGAGTTTAATTAGCATTGTCACAAAAGGCAAATATCAGTCCTGATTCCTAACATGAAACATTTACCCTTATCTTTTTACCCAGTTGGGTCTCTAAGTTCAGACCAACATGGTCCCATGCAATGAGGACAACACAGCCTATGCAGTCAAGGGACACTGGCAGAGGAGATTCCTGCTCCTTCAATCTTCAGCTATTCAGAGGGGGATGATAAGGTCTGTACAAACTAGACAGAAGCAACTCTGTCCTGAAAATTCCAGGACATATTCAGTTCCTCTTTGTTGGCTTATACTTCCATCCATATATTTAATACTGTTGGTTACCTGTCAAAGTACTTTTGATGTAGTTTGCAAAACAGCATTATGTTTAAATTGAAAATAAAACCACACTAGAAGATAATTTAAAAAACAGCACCTCCCATCCCTCTTATCCTTTAAACAAAAAAAAAAAAAAAACCAAAACAAACAAGAAACAACAACAACAAAAATAAAATCTACCGAGGCCAGGGTGGGAGACAGAAAAACCTTCCCTTTTTCCACATTCCAAGAACTGGCATCTTTGTCTGATGCTGGAGGGAAAAAGACAGCTGGCTTAGGTGCCTGCACAGTGCAGGTTGACTCCAGCCAGAGAAAGCTTGAATGGCTGCTAATCACAACCTTTGGAAAGCTTCCAGGAAGTCTGGGGCAGCCAGAAGGTCTGACCCACTAAATGATCCTCACCTGAGCATCCTTTTTTCTGTATTTACAGTTTTAACCTTTAACATTCCCATAGTACGAGCACTCAGCTTTTTTGCGTGTGTCATTCTTAAAGCAAGAAAACATTAAGCATCATTCTTTAGGTAAAAGCACTTACCAGCATAAGGCATCTTCCCGTAGGTGATTATTTCAAACAGAAGTATTCCAAATGACCAGACATCTGACTTAACGCTGAATTTGTTGTACCGGATTGCCTCTGGGGCTGTCCATTTCACTGGAAGTTTTGTTTCAGGCCTAGCTTCATATATGTTTTCGTTTTCCACCTGTCACGGGTAAAACAAAGGAAAGCACTTAAGCACCCGACTAAGCTAAGCATGTGCTTAACCTTATCATCTTTCATCCAAGCACTTGCCTTTCATGGTATTAAAGCATACACTTTCTGAAGTCTGTTGTTGAACCAGGCTTCACAGTTGTGCAATGCTACTCTTCATCAGAGGCTTTTCTAAAGCATTCATCATTTCAAGTGAACACACAGTGTTGGAGTGGCTCATGATTAATTATGACCTGCTACTGTGAATTCTGGACCAGGCATGCAAGATTTCAAGTCTGTCAGGAGTGGCAGTGTAAGCATCCTGCTGACACTAGAGATCAAATGGCTCTACGTCTGGTCTTTAGTAAACAGAGAAGGCAAGAAGAAGAGCTAATAAATTTCAGAATGTTTCTTCTGTGATTTGTTGCAGTGTTTAAGGGCCACTGACTTTGATAACAATCACTTAAGCAGGTTTTGGGGACTAAAGAACAAGATCTAAGTGATTCAAAATAAAATATTAGCTTACAGTGGATCCAATTAATTCATGTAAAGTGAAGATGAAAGGCACATAAAAAAAGACAAATTATTTACTTGCAAATTTGTATAATCATATCCTTAAAGCACAGACATCTAAACTTTATTCTGTCTTTGATTCCTACACGTAATTTAGCATATATCAGCCACATCCAAACCTTGGTCAGGCTTTTCACATGCAAATCCAGGAAAATGTGTACAAGATTTTGTTTGATTTTTTTTTTAATACAAAATGTACATTTCCCATCTGTCGTGCCCTATACTTCTGAAAACACTGGTTGTTACTGTTTTATATCTACATCTACTGATCTACTGATACAGCTAGCATCTTGACCATACTATTCATCTCTAGAAACAAGAAATTATTTCATTATGCTAATTAACACGTACAGAAATACAGATTTTATTTCTCATGTCTACTCTGGGATCTTTGAATGCGACCATGTTAGTGCTTTGGCTTAGGAGACATACTACTCCTATGAAAGTCTGCCAAGATGATTCTATGACAGAGTATCTTAGTAAAACTCAGTTTTAACAAGAAATGTCAGCACCTGTAAATTATTACTTTCTTTAGGGAGGGCAGAGGAGAACTATCAGTTGTAAGCATTGTTCATTTAAAAATATATATTTTTCATGTTAAAAAATGTGCAATCTGAACTTATGCATAAGTAGAAGAATCAAAATTATGCAAAAAGGCACTTTCTAAGTCCCTTGATGCCATTGTCTTGTCATTATTCTATATTTCAGTACGTAATAAATCCAACTCTGTTATGAACTTCAATTTCTGCTGCTTAAATGGAAAGAAACAAACAAGAAGCAGAGGACTTTTTTCTTCATTTTTCCTTCTCAGTGTAAGAACATAAATCAATAAAAATAATAATAAGACCTCAGAAATTATGGATTACATGTTGAAATCCATAAAATATGGCAAATCAAATCTTTCCAACTCTGATAAAATCATTTTCAGAGTTAGGAAATCTCATTTCTAAACCACAGCTCTTTCCTAGGGTGATCTTGTTCAGCATTATTTGGCATTCCACATCCTCAAGGGCTAGAGAAAAAAAAAAATGCAATGGAAAAGAACTTGAAATTGCATCAGATTTAAAGCTCTAAGAGCTCACTTTATGAACTGCACTGTTAGCCATGGAGAGGAATAAGGTCCCTTTATGATTACTGCCTGCACTTGCAAGCATCATGGAGGCAGTGGTGAAGTGAACAAAGACAGAATAGCTGTCAATACACTTCTTTATGCCTTGTCTCATAGGCTCAGGAATATAATCTTGCCATCATTCCTGTGATCTCTCTCCATGTGGCAGACACTAGTGCTGTGGACAAAGGTTGTGCCACAAAGGGTATTGCTTGCCACGCTCCCTCCTTGGCAGGTGAGTGGGAAGCAGACACTAGGATGCCATCTTCAGACTGACACAAAGGCATAGGCCAGCTTCTAACCTTGCATGGGATAACACAGGTAAAGGATACAAGTGAACAGAGTAGGGGTCCTTGTCTCCCTGGGCATGCTTTTTGCTTGAACCCAGCAATGCAGAGGTGACAGTTCATCTTTTAGTTGACCTCATCCACCTTGTTACCCAGAGTTAAAGTAGAGCCAGTTCACCCTCCCACAACCCACCTTAAAAACTCTTGCAAGTCCGAAGTCTGCCACTTTGTAAACACTGTGCTCACCAACAAGAACATTCCTGGCTGCCAGATCTCGATGGATATAGTTTTGAGATTCAAGGTAAGCCATCCCCGAAGCCACCTGAGCAGCCATGTCTATCTGATGTGGCAGGAAGATTTGGGAGCCTGCATCTTCTGTTTAAAAGAAGATGAGAAAAAAGATAACGTAATATTTATGTTATTAACATATAAATAATATCCTGTCTGGTTCAAACAGCCATGCAATACAATAAAGTAACAGCCCAACCAAATGGAAGAGGTTAGTTAATGACACTACTGAAAGTCATGAAGCTAACTTCACAACAGTTGAGTAACAGTGCCTGTCCCACCTTCTTTAAAAGAGTAAATACTAAACAGCAGTTGATCTAGGCCTGGAAGGAGCTGCTGACACAGTCCAAAGGAAACGCATTTATCTGCTGATATAAAAGCAGATGCTTGCCTTTCTGCAAGATCTAATGCCAGTACTCACTGAGAGTAGCCAAAGCTGACTGAAGATGGAAAAGCACAAAATTATCCTTGTTCCATGTTCTCCAGTAATTCTTACTAGGAAATATACCATTTGCTGTCAACCCGAACTGTCATTTTCACTTTTCAGTCCATTCGACTACTTCACACTGTTCTCTCTGTTGCTGCTACTCAACAGTAGGACTCCTTGAGCTGCTTTCAAGTCTCGAAGGACTTTCTGAAGGAATGTGCATGCCATTGTGACCACTTGCTGTAAGATCAGCAAGCCTCAGATATAGAGATTTGGTAATCAAAGACTGCTGTTCAAATAAAGTAGTAGAAGAAATTTGAGCAGAGCAACTTGCCTCCAGAAATGAAGGAAAGAGCCTTAGGCCATGAAAAACTTCAGCCAAAAATTCAGCCAAAAATTGTAAGACAAGTATCCCAAAAAAGTCATTTGAGTATACACATCAGAATACAAATTCAGGGCATTTTTGGCATTTGGGGGGACATCTGACCTCATAGCAAAGAATTTATACCCCGAGGTAATCTATATAAGCCAAATCAGTGTTATATTCAAGCATTACTGTCACCCAAACTCAAATGCTGTAGCCTACTTCTGTAGTCTCTAAAATGGTTTTACCTTTCTGTTTCAGAATTTTAACAATACCAAAAAGCTGAGTGTTTGCTGCAAGGTTTATAGCAGTTCTTTCTCATTACGATGGTGACTTTTCCTTACAGCCTTTGTGTTAAATAAAACATTTGCAGCTGGTGGTTTTCTATTGCTTACTTTGAATTGATTCCTAGTGAAAGCGTGTCTTAGCATTGGTTTGCATAACCTTCTCCAGTTCTGGCATTTTATCTGACCTAACCTTGCAATCACCCCTTATGAAGAGTGTGAAATTCCATTGTTTACTGTTCTGCAATCTGCAGGCCTTGAATTTCCTGCTTATCTGGATGTTCTTGAGATGAATAGGTAAAAGAAATGAATTTTAAATTATTAAATTTGCCCTGTATGTGCATTGTCCTATTTCCTTTTTGAGGCTAAAGTCGTTGTCATGATAATCGAGCACTAAGATTATATATTTCTATTGTTGACTCAGAAAGTCTTTTCCTCTCATACATATATGTTTAATAGTTTCCTTGACCTTTAAAAGAGATAGGAAGAAAAATCAGGCTGTGTGGTAATCTATGGCTTAACCATCAAGAAAAATCCATCATCAGGCCACAGCATAATATAGCACTCTAAATTTTTGCAGTTCTGATAAATTGCAGACATCAACATTTATTATTCAGCTTGCTGGACAAAGACATACGTCCATAAATTATATTTATATAGTATTTAATCAGAAAAATAACTAAATATATGAAAGTATCTTGCATGAGTACCTGGGGTTTGGAAATTAGCTTATGTGACTCACTTCAAAATCCCTCTCTCCATGTTCCCTTTCATGCTCTTTCATCTGCACAAGCTGTGAATTACCTCTTGGTAAAAGCAGACAAGGATGCAGGCAGACCTGAGCACAGGTTTGTCATTGCTCTGGAAATGCTCCAGACAAGCCTGATACAAGCTTTCTCAAGAGCCAAAACACAACAATGTCACAGGGAAAAAAGGATGACTCATAAACCTCGTGTTTCTAATGAGCTGCTAACCCCTCCTTGTCTTATGTCCTGCAGGACACACAGGTGCACTGTGCTAAAGGACAAGGATGAGATCCACCTCTAACGGTGAAGTTGTAGCTGACTTTTTCTTCTATTGGGGCTTGTTTGATACTCCAGACCAGGCTGGCCTACTGTCTTTAGCATATGGGCTGAGGAGAGGAAGAGGCCACAATTGCTCTGGATGCTGCAGTATTCCTTGGAGGGTCTGTCTGTGTGAGCTGGTTTGGCACTGCTACTGCTCTGGAGCTAAAGAAGGAAAAGCTGTGAGGAGGAGCCTCAGCTGAACAGGAGCTGCAAACTGCACAAAGATAGAGGATGAAAACACAATTCTCTTTGGGATCTGAAGTCCAAATCATGTACAGTGGTCTCATAAAGTTTTCTGACTATACTGCCAAAACTCTAGGTTGGGCCAGCCAAGCACACAAGTTCAAGCACAGCACTACATTAGTGCAACTACAGAGGTTTCCAGACCAGAGCCATTTCCCATGTGACTAGTTCAGAGCAGGTCAGAAGACTTAACAGCTGTATTCCTATGGGTATACATGTACTTCAGCTTGTTTTAAAGACTTTTAAAGGTGGAAAAACTACAACAAAAGAGTAAAGTTAATATAACTTCCAAACTCAAAACCAGGCGCTACTGGTGAATTTATAAAACCTTCCCATGACTTACTCTTTATCCTATAAAGAAAATGTAGTGCCTCCATGTCCTATTTTACTAATATTTTTTGACAAAACTATTGCCCTTATATGAAAAATTTATACGAGAAAATATTAAAGAAGGCTTAGGGTCTAGACCCTGTTCTAAGCAATCATTCACAACATCTCATATAGGCAAGACAGGAGAATGTTCTCATTGACAGATGTCTGACATTAAATAAATAAATAAGCAGCACTTTCTCCATTTGAGAGCATTGCCTCTGTAATAATTCACTGAACCTCAAGACTGTGCCCCTGCCAGAACAAGCCCCAGGTCTATCAGACTTGATAAAAACACTCATACATTCTATGACAATTTCATTCACATCTAATAACAAAGAAAACATTTCAGTTGCGTTTTTCTCATATTGGTGGCAGCTCAATAACTCTGCATAGCAGTGTTCATCAAGGAGTATCCCAGAGTACATTTACAGGGTGCACAGGGAATTCACATGCCAGTCGTTGTTAACTATCTGTCATTATGGTGGTATGCGATAGTCACTATGCATGAAATATTAGAGATTTTTAAAGCTGGAAAAAAATACCATGCATTTCTAGGAGGGGAAACTTGACCAAAGAACAATCTCTGGACTTTCCTTCTATTGTAGTTTGCCACATTTACCCCTAGTGCACAAAGAAACCCAGCAGCCTTCTGGAAACATCTTCCTGCAGTGGCTAAGTATCAAGAAAGCTTATCAGGATCTGTGTACTGATCACCAGCCAATACAGATTACTTTGAGTCACAGGGCTTTAAGCAAGCTTCAAATCTCTTTCCTTATTACACTCATTGAAGGCAACAGCTTTTCTCTGACTAACACTTATCAAAGCACCTGGATCTCTGCCTCCACCTCTCAGCTCTCTTTATCTCCCTTTGCACAAGCCATCAGACAAGTAGACATACCATTAGTGTGGGTTTCAACTGGGCATTTTTACAGTTTTCTTGACAGCTGCCTGGAAACCAGCTGACTTTCTTCGGTCTCTCCAGGGCTACAGGAATGAGTATTTGGGCAAAGATCAGACTGCATACATGCATCGCTCACAGCAAGGGAAGGTGCTGTGCATATGCTGGCAACTGATCCACACACAGGCTGCAGAGCTGATGTGTCCTGGACATGTTGTACTCTATGCACAAACAGGCTAATTTTCACCTCTGCAATAGCTGTGACTCATCCTGTCCTTCTCAGAGCTATTTCTGTGGTGCAATAAATGTTTTAATGCACAGCAATCATTTCCTGATGTGTCAGGCTCTTTCAATCAGATTAAGTAGCAATCTGCACACAAAGGAACCAAAGACAAGAATTTAAAGGAAATTTGTGCATTGCTGCCTCTGGCCACTAAAAAATAAAGCTGTAGTTGATCTGGTCCAAGCTCAATGCAGCCCATTCCTTGGTGGGGCTGTCACTCTACCAGAGATTTCTTTTGCTGTAATTGTTCCTGGTCTCAGCCTCACTTAAAAAATGGTTCCAGAGAGAAGATGGCAGAATGCATGTGACATGGTAAATACTGCTTGTGGTATTTAGCAGGACTCTGCCTTATGGGCTGGAGAGAGAAAAAATTTAGCAAGACAATTGCAGTGAACATTTTGTCTTCAAGAGATAGTGACAGCCTTAAAGACATTTAGCACCTCAGAGACATCTGCTAAACTGAAAACGGGCAAGGCTAGAATCAAGCATTTCTCAATAGCAGGGGTGAACTTGAAGTGCAATCATTATGCTAGTCTGCTATATGCTGTACAACCTTATTTTTAATTATTATTTGCCTTCAAAAGAGCACTTTGAAGTGCTGCTGAGATAAAAGCCCTGATGTGATAGGCAAGGGACAAATTCACAGTGAAAGGCTATCTCTGCCTAGTAATAGATTTCAAAGCTGTTAAGTACATTTTGTGGAAGTGCCTCTATTTCATGTCAAATACAATAACCTATCCTTCTGGATGCTTATATTTTTATTCTGTCAGTGTATGTTCCCATCTACTCATAAAACAGGGTGAAAAAATGTGGGTCATTATAAGGCAAGATTCAAACTGTGAAAATACTTTGGCATGTCAAAAAATCATAAACCTCTTTCTTTCCTCTTTTCTCATCCCCATAATTGACAAATAATGTAGCCTTTGTATTAAACCAGAGTGCTGTACTTCCATCTTTATGTTAGTGTATTTACTAAACTGTAAGCTGTAACACCCTTTAAGATGAGTTTATAGCCATTTGCTTACTTTGAAGGTATTCAAGAAGACTTCCATATCTCATCAGCTCAGTAATAATGTAAATTGGGTCCTCCAAAGTGCAGACAGCATAAAGCTGTATAAGCTTTGGATGTCTCAAGTTCTTCATAATTTGTGCTTCCCTCAGAAAGTCTTTTGGATCCATTGAACCTGAAACAACAGCATATAACAAAACATAAGCTGAGGTTATTAAAGGCTTTCCTACCAGCCTGGCAGTCTTAAGGGAATAACTGAGTTTGTTTTCTGTCTTTCAAAGTACATTAGCATCTCAAATCTTCACAGTTCCCACAGAAAACAGACAGTGCAGTAGAAATAAACAGTTAATGTCCATGCCAGTTGCTCAGGGACAGAGAACATATGTGTTACAGCCTCCAGAAATATAAAGGCTAAAATTCACCACCTCCTGCCCTCCCCCAAACAGGAAAAAAAAGTGAGGATAGACTGTTAACTGATATAATTTAAGCAAATAATTATGTTACAGCTGGTTAATGAAATGACCAAAGACAGGAAAGAGTGCCTAGGTAACGAACATAAAATTTCTGACTGAAAAATAGTGCTGCAATAAGAATTTGTTGCACCATTTTTTCTGCTTCAGCCATCAAAGCCTGAAAGCATTGAAATCGTGTTAGCATAGAAGGAGTAGATGTGTGCATTTATATAAACAAATAAAAAAACCTATATATAAGATTCACATAATAGCAACCTTATTAGACCAATACCAATGTATGCATAGATGCAATACTAATTTTACATTCCCTTAAATGAAGAAATATCTTAATGGGTAATGATCCCAACTTTTTAATTGTTAGATCAGGTCATAATATCTCTAGATCTATTCATACACACAGTGAGCTAATGCATAAACTGTATCAAAGAAACCATAGAGAAATGGCACAGGGAGTTAAAATCAGTGTCATATTCAGTATTAGAGCTCATATGTTCTGAACAAGGAATTGATTAGAAAAAGTATACACAAATCAAGAAGCAGAGCTTTCTCTATGAATGATCCAGTAGAGATCAGATATTCTCAGATGTTTAAGGAAGATGGTAAATAACATTTACCTCACAGTATTTGTGAAATTATCCAACTAGTCAAATATTTCCTTCCCCCAAATCAAAACAGCTTCATTAAGAAAAGTCTACAGTGTAAGTGGGAAGGGGAAATGTACCCAAGTCTAGTTTGCTCTATGCCACGTTTAAAAACAAACTCTTTTCTTAGTGTAAGCAGAATGAGTCATTTGAGAAGCCAAAGCTGCAAGAGTAAGTCTTTATTTTGTTGGGGTTTTTTTAACATTAGGTAACCAACAAGGTTCATTTGGGAGTTTGGCTGTGTTCGAAACATGAATGTTTAAATGAAGTGAATTGCTCAGAGGTTGCTAAATGGCTCAGCAATAAAACTGCAATGGAAAATCTGTTCTACAGAATGCACTTGTAAATCAGCATGGGCACCGTCACCCTAGTATCTACCTAGAATGCCACCTCCTGAAAAGTGCTCCAATCTATTTTCCAAAACACGGCAATGACGTGTGATTTCATACCCTTGTATCAGTGCAAAAGGAATGACTCAGAAATGCTTCTGATACAGACTTTATGGAAAAGAGCCTCTTGACTTTGTAACTTGTGAGAGCAAAGACTATTGCGAGGGACAGGTGCTTCTCTCCCCTGTGTCCTCATATTTTCCCTGGCAATCCCATGGGGTCCAATTTGACAATACTGTGTAGCATGCCCTTAGGAGGAATGGTGAAAGTTAATGGATTTCCATGCTATCAATAAATGGATAGCAGCCAGTAATACATCTCAATAGGTACAGGCTATACCCATTTTCTTTTTGTCACTGTCGAAGGAAAGTGGTGGCCTGCATGAAAAGCAAATGACTCATATCTGGTCTGGATAAAACAGAGATTAGGACAGTCAGGTGGAAAAAAAAAGATCTGCAACACTAATGCTATGATCTTTTCCTGTTTAAAGCAGCACAATCCTTATTGCTCTGTTTGAACTTTACACCAATCTTAGGTTTTGAAATTAAAAACTAAGGTTGTGTTTATAGAGTTTGGACTCACCTTAGTACTGATTTAATACTGTGGTCCATTTGCTTACTCTTTATAAGATATATGCATTTGTCATGGAAATTACCCTAAAGTCTATAAAGAAGCTGCATGGTATGAAGTATTCTGCCTCTAAAGGTAAATGCATAAGTGTGACAAGTGATTTAACATCAGTATCAAAATTAGACAAGTTGATCCTAAAAAGGATAAAGCATATACTAACTTGGGGTCTACCAAATAACCTTCCCTCCTCTATGGATCATTATACAGGATTTCTTCACACCACAGAAAATGACAGCCTGATTTGTTCCCATCATCAAAGTTCGCCTAGAAGGAATCTCGCAGTTTAATCATGCTATAAATGTCTTCCAACAACTGAAACCAAGCAACATGTTTTTCACATACAACAACTTCCAATAGATTTATCAGGAGGGAAGTATTCTATTATCCAAATAGCAGCAAATCCTTCTTTACTTTGTAGAAGTAATTGATCATAATAATGATAACCAGTGACAAAGATCACTTAGTACTTCCTGCATATCTTAAAGAGCCTATGTAACCTCCAGTTTTATTTTGTTCATATCTTTAAATAGCACAAGTAGCAGACAGTGACCAAAACCCCCCAGGAGCCCTGTAGCTCATACTGTAGTTAATAAGTTGATTGGATGCTAACTGAAAAAAAGTGTCTTTATGAGTGTTTTGTCTAAGATTAGGTTTTAGCAACTAGGTAAGCAAAGTAGAAACTGCTTCTAAACCCAAGCAAACATGATTGTTACAAACAATAGATAAAGCCTGTCACAATAGTGCCAAAGAAGTTCCAATGCATTTCTTTTAGGAAGTTTATATAAGTGAAATGCATAAAATATATGCCACATGGAGTTTCAGATAACTGGGCTTTTTTCCTTTGTAGTTAAATTACATGTGGTTTTGATGAAGTATATTTTCAGCAGTAGGTAGTAAACGGTATCAAGAGCAGATTACTGTAAGTAGAAATCACCTGATCAAAAACCAGCTAGTTAGCAAAAGCCTCTACTGAAACAAGAAGTATCCATTGTAGAAGACACCAGTTTATGAGTAGAATGATGAATGTTTGAAAAAATAAGATTTTGATAATTTGTTTTTTGAATGAAGAATGTTTTTGTAAATGTCAGAGTCCTTAAGAATAAAATGTTGGAATTTGTTTCTTTGATGTGTTCTATGATGTTTTGCCAGAAATCACCTCTACTTTAAGCCTACTTAAAGCAGGTGTACCAGTTCTGATTACTTTCTTTCTGAAAATACTTTTATTCCAGTATTTAGAAAACTTCACAGTATAAGATAAAGACTCATAATGTGGAAATGAGTTAGAGAGAGGTCAGACATTTAAATATTTAACAAACACCTCTAGAGACCCTTTGCAACTTTCAATAAACTTTCCCAAATGACTCCAAACTACCCTTGTCCTTCAGAGCAACCCTGCCTTCTGAATAAGATTATTCAAAATGAATTAATGTACAGAGAACACTGAGCGTATATTGTGATCTTTTGAATAAAATTATGTGTAATAAAGAAATATAACATTAAAAAGATCAAGTTTTTGGTAACACAAGAGACTGAATGTAAACTATTCACATTAACAGGAGAATATCTCAGGTACCTAACAATCCCCGAGAAGCTTTCTCACCATACAGCAGTGACATTGCAACTTAGTGTAAGGTTAGGTACTGAACTAAATGGAATAAAAGAGTTTCTTTTTCGAGGGAAACTAGGCAGCTTTCCTGAGCGCAGAGCATTTTACAGTGCACATGCACTAAAGAGATGACACATTGAAGAACTGAAAATATTATCAAAGCCTCCACTGACAGCACCAACCCAGAGACTATTTTGAGAAAGTCTCCTGAAAAGAAAAAAAAAAAAAAAAAAAATCACGCTTGTGCAGTTTCCATGCAAAGAGAGAAGCCTGGGAGATGCTCTACAATGTGATAATGACAAATGCATCTGTCAACTTGAATAGGCATAAGGAACTTTCTCAGATAGGATTAATTGGTGATGATAGATGTCTGCTTTACATGCTGACAATTGGAGAAGCAAGCTACTCCAGACAATAGGTTCTAGAGAATCCATCACACTCAGCACAGGACAAAGTGCAAATCCCTGCTGCAATGATTTCCACTTAAATAGAAAAAATAATGTCACAGTGAGGAAATAAAAACAGAAATGTGAAATGACATGTTCAGGGACCTACAGCAAGACAGTGGCGTGCAAAGCCAAGAACAGAAATAGCAATTTTCTTATTTTTCTATCTACTGATCCCTACACCTCTTTGATGACTGTGGGTCAACAACTTAAAAGTCAGAGATGTTCCTTAAGGCAAAGATGTTCTTGTATTTTGGGTTTTTTTTTCATTCACACATCTATCACTGTGGTTTTGCTGGTAAAATGTCACAAATGTCTCCAAAGCAGAGTCAAACACCAGCGAACAAAAAGAATGAGGCATCACAGTACTACTGCTTTTTCTTGTAATCACTGTAATCAGCAGATCACAATAAGGATAACGAAAGGTAACAGGCAAAACATGGACTGAATTTTGAGAATTTCATTTGGGAATGGCAGGGAATATCAGTTATTGTAATTGTGGTGAAGGCACAAGGGGTGGACTGTGTCTAAATTGTCCACTTTGGTGCTGTGATGATATTACTTTGATTTTGGTGTGGGGAATTTCTTTTGTTGATGTGAGAGAAGTTTGTGAAGTTCGTGTGATCAATGTAAATTTTCATGAACATTCTTAAATATGTGATTCACCAAGGTGGGGTTGTAATGTATTGGGTTTACACAACAAGGTTTTGGTAGAGGTGGGGTTAGATGGGTGGCTTCTGTGAAAATCTGACAGAAGCTTCCCCCATGTCCAATAAAGCCAATGCCAGCCAGCTCCAAGATGGACTCACTGCTGGCCAGGGCTGAGCTCATCAGTGACGACGGTGGCACCTCTGGGATAACATATTTAAGAGATAAAAACCAAAACACCTGCACCATAGAAACTGCAGCTGGAGATAGGAATGAGAATATGTGAGAGCAACAGCCCTGCAAGACCCCAGGGTCAGTGCAGAAGGAGGGCAGGAGGTGCTCCAGGCACCAGAGCAATGGTTCCCCTACAACCCATAGTGCAGCCCATGGTGAAGCAGCTGTGCCCCTGCTGCCCATGGAGGTCCATGGGGGTGCAGATCTCTCCCTGCAGCCCATGGAGGTCCATGGGTGAGCACGTATCCATTTGCAGCCCATGGAGTACCCCACACCAGAGCAGGGCGATGCCTGAAGAAGGCTGTGACTCTATGGGAAGCCCGTGCTGGAGCAGACTTCTGGCAGGAACTGTGGCCTCATGGAGAGAGGAGCCCACACAGCAGCAGGTTTGCTGCAGGATTGTGACCCTGTGAGGGACTCATGCTGGAGCAGGACTGCACGCATGGAAGGGACTCATGCTGGAGCAGTCTGTTCCTGAAAGACTGCACCCATGGAAGGGACCCATGCTGGAGCAGTTCATGAAGAGCTTGTGGGAAGGACTCACATTGGAGAAGTTCATGGGGCACTGTTTCCTGTGGGAAGGACCCCATCCTGAAGAAGGGAAAGAACGTGAGGAGCTATCTCCATGGGGAGGAAGGAGCAGTACAGACAACATGTGATGAACTGACCACAGCCCCATTTCCCATCCTCCTGTGCTACTGTGGAGGAGAAGCTAAAGAATTCAGAATTGAAGTTAAGCCTGTAAAGAAAGGTGGGGGGAAAGTGTTTTTAAGATTTAGTTCTTATTTCTCATTTTCCTGCTCTGATTTGATTTGTAATAATTAAATTGATTTCCTCAGGTTAAGTCTATTTTGCCTGTGACAATAATTGGTGAGTGATCTCTCCTTGTTCTTATCTTGACTCATGAGCCTTTTGTAATATTTTCTATCCCTTGTCTGGCCAAGGACAGGAGTGACAGAGCAGCTTTGGTGGGCACCTGACATCCAGCCAGGGTTAACCCACTACACCAAAAGACTCTAATCATGAGTTTTGTGATTCTTCTTGCAAGATTAATTGAAATCATGTATAAATACAAAGATCGCAGAATAATCATTCTCATGTTCTGAAGGTCTTCATAACCCACTACTGGCTCTTGATGGAAGTCTCCAAAAAGTCAGGGGAGGGAAATTGTTCTTGGATAAACAGACTTCATCTTCTGATATTCTTGATACTGAAGTATTGAATATTCTATTTAGAGATGGACAACAAATTGCTAGGAGAAACAGGAGTGTGTTGAAAAAAGACTGTTCATTAAACTGGGAAACATCTCTGGTTGAGTTCTTTCTCCTTCAAAATGTCCCTTACAATCCATAAGGACTGTGCCTGGAGCCGTTGTCCATAGCCAGTAGACTGCAGACTCCAAACACTGGAGCTGCTTAAACTAGATACTCCCTAATCATAAAGGCAGGTGGTGACACCCCACCAAGTTCATCAGAAGACATTTTGTGTGGCCTCCTTAGGAACCAAATCTTCTGCAGTTCCTGGTCAGAGGGTTCCAAGGCTGACAGCTTTAAGACCTCATAGGCTCCACCAGCTCCATATTTTCCTCAGTTTTATTATGTTTGTAAATTCTGTGGAACTGCAGAGAACGGCTGGTAGCTGAATTTGCCTCCTCCAAATGTAGACCGTTATTCCGAAGCCTAGACCTGAGTTAGTCACCCAGATTTTACAATCAATGGAAAGAAACATGCTTTAATAATATGTTATTCTCCCATTATAATGTACATTTCTAACCTATAGTTTGATTTACCTGATGTGTAAGTGCTTATTAAAATTATTAAAAAAGCCTGACATATCTAAGATGTTAGATGCCTAAAAATAAGGAAAATGTAACTAGTATGCTACTCCTCAATGTTTCTGAAAGAAACACTTGTGAAATTTCCAGTTTGTGTACAATATGTGAAAAATTGGCTCTTGCTTCAAATTGGAATGGAAACAGATTTCTGAATACCCTAATTATTCACAAGTCAGGAATCACACATTTGCATCAAGTGAGAACTAGCTCTGGAAAAAATCCATCACAAGAATTCTGGAAGTTTAATTTTTCCTACACGTTGGAAGGTCATGTACCTAAACACAATCATTTTATGCCTTTTAGCAGCAATAGCTAAATCAGTTTAAGTCCAGAAAAACTGCTTGAAAAATAGGAATACCATATAACAAGAAACTATATTTAGCCTTTCTAAAGACAATTGAAAATTGGTTTAACTCGCTGCGTATATACACCCAGAACAACAAGAAAAAATAATACATACATGGAAGCTTTTATTTTATCACCAGAAGACATAATAAGAGTCAAAGAGAAGACATTGGGTAAATCCAGATGAGAAATTAGGCCCACATTCTAACAGATGTAGTGATATACCAGTGATAGAAACTGTCAAAGACAGCAGAGGTAATTTCTCTTTGTGCCTCCACCTCAGGACCTAAGGACTTCTACTTGTTATAGAGCAAAGAACAAGCTGTGTTTTGATTAAATATAAATATCTCAGCAGAAGGGTGAAGTGAAATGGCATAAACCAGCAAAGTATTCAGACTATACATAATATAGGACAGATGCACACTGCAAAATAACGCTCCACAGAAAAACTCAAAATAGCTAAAATCCCTTCTCTTCTTCAGGCCTATAGATCTATGATGCACTGGTTTCACTCTGTTTTTCTATACTGTTTGCTATCTGATTACCTTACTTGATTAACCTGCTCCAACTTGGTAAAGAGAGCATGGTTCCATGTTACAATTTCTATTGAGGTAAAGCCATTTTAATAGAACCCTCTCTATCTCAGTCTCCAGTATTTGACAGAATACTCTGTTTACCACATTCCTCTGTTGTTCTGATTACTTTCTT
Source organism: Loriculus beryllinus (assembly GCA_039877255.1). NCBI lineage: Eukaryota > Metazoa > Chordata > Aves > Psittaciformes > Psittacidae > Loriculus > Loriculus beryllinus. Next base: position 31,236 of record JBCJKH010025793.1, read on the forward strand.
TTTTCAGAAGCTATACTGTAAAGCAGCTTAGCAAAAAGATTTTGATTTAAAATACACTCCTTACTCCCCCAGTGTAAAGATTCAGATCTTTGAGCCAAGCAACAGGACATGGTCATTTTACAGTGTGTTACACTTGAAGCCTGAAATATCACCTATGTGTATATTGGAAGCTTCAGTTATCAACATACATCATGACCTATTTCTTGATTACTCATAGAATCAAAGAACACAGAACTACTGTTTTTCATTCACTTATCATCTTTATATTATGATGAATAAAATTATCAAATCTAGCC
>JBCJKH010025794.1:0-10087 GCA_039877255.1 Loriculus beryllinus
CAGCGCCTCAGCACCCTCACAGGGAAGAGCTTCTGCCTAAGAGCTCAGCTCAGTCTCCCCTCGGGCAGGTTCAAGCCGTTCCCCTTGGCCTGGCCCTGCATCCCTTGTCCCAAGCCCCTCTCCAGGTTTCTTGTAGCCCACTTAGGCACAGGAAGCTGCTATAAGGTCTCTCTAGAGCCTTCTCTTGTCTAGGCTTAACCAGCCCAGTTCTCTCATCCTGGCTTCATAGGAGCTCCGCACAAGCTGCCTCTTAAAGAGCCAGTTGTAGCTGTTGAAGAGATTGTTGTATAGAATGGGACAATATTCTGAGAACTTTTCAGGATAAGGATTTATCATTATAAATCCTACCATTTATAATGATAACTGAGCATATTATTTTCCCATACATCTAAAATTAAATGCAAATGTCCCTTTATGATGGTGCTCTCTTGGTTATCTTGAGTAATAGCCGTCTTAAGCTAAGAATGCACTTCTTCATTTATTTTTTGTAAAACAAAGTAGTTTCTATAAAATCCCTTTCAGCAAACCAGCTGAAATTCTTTTGGTATTGTTGTTTGAATCTTTATCTACTTATCCTATGGGAAACATGCAAATTAAAATATGAACATTATATGCAAGACACTTCAAGAAGATACTGAAATTGTATAGTAAAAATAGCTTTCTGATGGGAATATATTAAATAACATTGAACATAAAGGCTCATTGGCAGTGTCAATTGCCAGCTGCAAAAACATGCAGTATTAGGATGGGAAACATGCTAGGAAGAAGCAGGCACTTGGGAAGAATACATTAGTAAGAATGCTATTTTTATTTAAAGGTCTGTACAGTCAAAGTTCATCTTCCAGTGTTTTCTAAAGATTAGGGCTTCAGTGACATTGAAACTTTGGGACCAAGCACATTCCTGGAGTCCTGTTGCCCTCACTGGAATCGAATGGGGAGAAACTGATGCATTATATTAAAACTGATTCTTGTTGTGGACTTCATAAGCACCTCAGAATTTGGTTTTGCACTGTAAAACTGCAGAAGGAAGTGAACATTAGAGCCCTTACAATGTGTCAGGTTCTGTTGACTGTTAAAGCCATTAGGCCACACTGGAAACTATACTAGAAAAGAAACAGCAGAGACAAATCATTCAGATTTTAACCATGCCAAGGTCAAGGTCCTACACCTGGGTCGGAGCAATCCCAGGCACAGCTACAGGTTGGGCAAAGAGGAGATTCAGAGCAGCCCTGCAGAGAAGGACTTGGGGATGATGGTCAATGAGAATCTGAACAAGAGCCAGCTTCAGGGTGTGCTTGCAGCCCTGAAAGCAACCATATCCTGGGCTGCATCAAAGGGAGCGTGAGCAGCAGCTTGAAAGTTGGACAAAGCCAGGTTGGACAAAAGCCTTGGGTGCCATGGTTTAGTGTGAGGTGTCCCTGCCCACGGCAGGGGGGGTGGAACTGGGTGATATTAAGATCATTTCCAACCCAAACCATTCCATGATTCTATGATTTGAAGTTTTACAAAGCTGACACTGAAATGAAATGTTCAGCATCCCAGGCAAAATGCATCACTTTGCAAACCTGGACCTTGCTCATCTCTGTTGTAGCTCCTGCAATGAGAAAAATGGACTTGGCTGACATTACAAACACCTCCATAGACAACTTGTCTCAGGCTGTCCCTTGGAATTGCTACACAACACATGAGAAAATTCATGCGTACGAAAAATCCCACATTAAATCAGCATAATTATAATAGCCACAATTTATCCCCACCCCGCTCTGTTAAAGGCACACAGTGTTCTCCTGCAGTTTTTGCTCTGTGGATGCAAGTAACAAAACAAAAGGATCCAGATGCGTCATCTGCCCACATTAAATTGTCACAATTAAAAGGTAAAAAGTCCCTGAATGTAGCATGGGTTGGTTGACACATACAGAACTGAGCTCCTGTTCAAAAGCCTCCTGTTGCAAAGTGGGGTTTTGAAGCTGAGGATATTTGACAAGGAGTCCGAATCACACAAAATAGTGCAGTTTTCAGACTTCAGGGTTCAGTTTTACCTGAGTGACATACATAGCATGATTGCCTCTGGATTTCATGGCAGGCAGGTGAGCTTCCAGTTTGCTGGAAGGTAAGCTCCATTCAGCTATAATAATCTGTACTTACAAATGTTTTATACTCCCACTGCCAACAAGATTGGAACTGGCATCAGGAGAAAGAAGATACCAGTAACAATCTACCTATTTGGGTCCAGTAGTTTTAAGAAGATTTTGTTCTCTGAATAGCTTAGCATCAGAAGATCTTTGCATTTAATTACACGTGGGCTAATACCATGTCCCAGTAAAGGCTGGTTGAAAATTTGGCAGTATTTGGTTTCCTAGTGATTTAGCAGACATAATGCTGTAAACTTGTATGTGGCCCCAGCACTCCAGAGCTGCTCCAGCACATGGCTGTTTCTCTGCCTGAAGTTTTGTCACAGTAGAAGGAGCAAGTGTTTAGAATGTGATGCAACAGTTCTGGCAAGAGAAGTCAAAACTGGTTGTTTTAGCAAAGTAACTAGAGGCTGGGCTGCTGGCATCTTGGGAGAGAATGGGGAATAAATGTTGTGCAGTTGGGAAAAGAAACGGTGCCAGATTCTGTGCAAGAAGGTGCTTGCACCACAAAGGAAAAAGAGCTTCTGTCCTTGAGCTGATGTGCCTGCAGTTAGTTATTCCCTTCATTTTGTGATGTAAATATTAAGTGCATGGTGAAGTCTGCTTCAGATGTCTGACCTTTTCCATTTTCTTATTTCCCTCCCTTTAGTTGGACAGGGGAGGTAGCTCTGGAATTGCCAACAAACCCTGTGAGGAGCAGGTAACAATAAGATGACATTACCCAGATGTCAAATCATGCTTCATCAAATTAATCCCAGGACAGTCACACGGATGTGTTTACAGCAGATAATCTAAACACAAATATAATGATCTAATCTCTGTCATGGTGACTCAGTAACAGATGCTGAGTGCATGCATTTTAACCTTAAGGCAAAGCATCAGCATCTGTTAAGAGATGTTTAAGGCAATGTTTTGAAAGTATAGTTTTTATCTTTGTTACAATTGCAATTACATTTCACACTATTAAACTGTCACTTGAAACTCTTAAAAGCAAGACCAGTAAGCAGTGTAAAACATGGAGTAATTTCAGATGCAGTCAGAGCAATTAAAAAACTTAAGGGTAGTAAACCTGATGTACAGCATTCTCTGGTTTTCTTTGGATGCCGTTTCTGGTAAAGGACAAGCCTCTTGCCTAGAGTACAGCTTTGGCTCTTCAAAAAGGGTCAGACTGAAATAGAAATATCTGGTTACGTAGCACAGGTTGGTGGAGTCTATTTCTTTTTCATCTTTTTGTTGTGGGTGAAACAGTTCTGTGGTCTGCAGCTCTGTGGATTTTTGTTCCTTTTACTGGATACTCTGAGGTTCTGCTTCTTATTTCCATATGCTGTTTCATGAAGGGAATTCTGCAGTGTCTTTCACTTAGAGAAACAAACGATGATTGCCTTTGTTTAAAGCCTGCACTCATCCTTACTGCAAGAACAAAGAAAGTACAGAGTGGCACTTCTGAGGAGTTAATATCCTGAGAAACAGTGTCTTTCCTTCTGCAAAATTAAAGTGCAGTGTAGCAGATCACTTTTTGATAGATGGGTATGTTTTAGCCTTCTAGTATTAGCAAATAATTCCCTATTTATTCCCTGGGAAAAAAAAATCACTGACTGCCACTAGGAAATGAGAACAAATTCCATACAGCTCCTGAAATGTTTCCAGCGGATCCATCAATGTAACATTTATTCTCAGACAGTGACATCTTTCACCTTTATTGCTCATTTGATTGTTTTGAAGTTTTAGGCTTTAAATATACCAGGATGGTTAATCTGGAGGCTCAGGCAATTCATGTCAGATAGTAAATTCTCCAAAAAGGGGTAAAGAAACCCAGACTTCAGTTGGGGTGTGGGTGGTGGGAGGAGTGTGACTCCATGACACAAGAAAGAAACTGAATGTTAATTCAAATACTGAACAAAACCACAGCAGAAAGTTCTCAGACCAAGACTCCCAGAGGACACGGACACAGAACTACAAAATAAATACTGAGGAATCTTGGATATAAAGAAGTTCTTTAAAAACTCAGTGCTGCCAAAAATATCACCTCCCATCCAGCCCAGATAACAGGTGGCATTTGTATGTGGTTTTTCATATTCAAAAGATCTTAAATAAAGATTCAGAAGCACAGAAAAATCTAAGGACTAAGTTTGGTTCTAAAATAGCGATGTGGAAAAACCTCTGTGTCTGTGCTGCACTACTATCAGTTGTAATCTTTCTCTTTTATTTTAAAGCTAATGAATTCCCCGGAGACACAGCAGTCTTGGAAAGAGTTAGCTGGTTGGTGCATAGATACATGAGGCTCTCAAATGAAGTGCTTGCCTTCCCTGAACTTCTCAGTAGGTGAATCAGATCAGATACTAAAAATGTGGTGATCTCGTCTCGGGATCCCAAGGGGCTGCATCCAGCAAATGTTCTCAGAATGTGGTTAACGCTGCCCTGTAGGTTAAAGTCCTCAGCAACAATGGGGTGGACTTGGCTTTGCTCTGCAGTAATGCCTACTCTTAACAGAACAGGTTGACAGTTACAACACTCTCTCAGAAGATGGAGATGTGGGTTATTGTGCTTTTACAGAAAGAAGACATTCAGTTGTGCTTCCTGCTTCTTGTATAGGTGCAGTAAGAACCAATGTAGTGTAAGGAATGGTGGTTGCAGTGCAGTGCAGGCACTTGCATTCACTGCCACTCTTCCAATGAATGGGGCTGTAGAGAAAGTTGAAAGCAAAGTTGCGGGTGCCTGCTCTTGAGCCAGTGCTTCCAGGCTGTGAATCTTACATGGTTCCATGCAGACTTGAGTGAAATACTCAATTCCCATTGAGCTGTGACAGTTCAGATATGCTTTTGCTTGATTGTCACTTTTTGGGTAGTCTTTGCGTGTTAGGCTGAGATGTCAAACCTCCCACAGGAGTGCCTGTTCCCCACATTATGGTACATTTGATCTTAGCACATGGTTCTGAATTCCAGGTGAGATCAAATGCACAAAAGTTTCCTGTTTCAATCACTGATTTAAAATTGCCTGGAAAGATGGAAGGTGAAGACACACAGAATTCAACAGAGCTCTGATCTGTTCTCAGCCTGTCTTCATAAGGGAGGTGCTCCAGGCCCCTTCTTAGTGGCCTCCTCAGAACTTGCTCCAACAGATCCATGTTGAAGACACCAGAACATAGCTTAAAAAATCTTAGCTTAAAGCAGGAAAAGGAAACCCAGGTAACTGACTGTGGGAAAAGTGAGCAGAAGTCTGGTTAATCAGAAAAATATATTCTTCTTGACTAAGACTTCTTTATATTAGAGAGGAAACTTGGTAATGCCTTTCTTGGTAATGACAAGGAAAAGGTGACAGGAGGTACTGTTCTGTGCAAGTCTCTGCTGACACTGAAACATGTTTCAAAAGCTCACGTGGATGCCAAGTAATACCAAAAAAAGGTTTGTAATCAAGACTCAATGAAAAAATTATAGGAAGATGTAAATGGTATCTGAAAGACAACAATTCCTAGCTGTTCTTATGAAAGGAAATACTTTTCAGCATATGCAAGGTATGTATCATAAATGGTTTTGAAAAAATAGGCATATAACTGCTGTATTATGCTATTCTTTTTCTTAACTCATCATATTGGATTGCATTATTGCTTTGTCCCCATCTAGGATATTTCCTGAGACTGGTTCATTTCCTCTATCCCACGTGAGCCCTAGCACGCCAATCAGACAGATGGATTTTATCTGTTCTCAATGCAAGGAAATTAATTTTAAGAACTCTTCATCTAAATCAGTTCAGCTTGCAATCTTATTCTATTTGCATCGATTCATTAATTACTAAGGTCAAACTTCTGGATTAACCAAAGCCAAGACTTTCATCTCTCTTTTGCCGTCTATTTTCTTTCTCTTAACTCTGCCATATCATGCATCTTGTTGCTGCTCAGTATTTATATGTATTTGGACTTCATTTGACCAGGAGTTGTTTAATTTGACATATTCTGTACTTGTGAGATTGTAATATGTTGCTATGGAAAAAGTTATGAGTTCTAATTAAAAATGCAGAGGTCACAAGTTTCCCAGAACCAGCAGGGCATAGATCCTAGGAGAAAAGTATCACAACATAAAAAATCCAGAGATATGTCAATCTGCAACTTTCCAGATCTGAAAGGAAAACAGCAAGCATTCAGCAAAGAACACAAGGCTGAAATGTGGATCGAGCTCTCTCATGTTCATTCAGATGCTGTGAGTCTCCCTTCTCACTGGCACAGGTTGGTTCTGGAACTTATACAGAGCACCGATATTTGAATTGTCATACTAATACAACTTAAAAAGAGGAGAGATAGAAATTAGATGAATGTTAGTAGAGAAACGAGTTAGACCTGCCTGTTCATCCTTTCAAATCAAATACCACTATTGAAATGGTCTCCATGTAATGGAGTGCTTTGTCAACTACATGAGTTCATCGCTTCCTTTGGAAGTTCATACGCTTCCAGTTGTCCTACTGGCTTCTCTTCAATACCTCTTTAAGTTGTTTAACTGTTTGCAGTTTCCCCTTTTATAATTTTTCATACGTAAACAATTAGTGACTCTTTCAACTCCTTTTGCTCCAGTTTAGCCAAATGACAAGGATCGTTGGTCCAAGCACAGCCTTGAGCTACCAGTGCCCGAACTGCCCATACCTGTGACAAGATGTACCCAAGCTATATCTTAATCGGAGCACAGGATTTAAGAGCAGCTTAACTGTAATGAATTCCTGCTCAGTACCACACTGATGCAAATCCACCTGTTTTGTGCTACGTTTGGGATTTCTGCAGTAGTCCCCAACATAGGGAGCTGAGTGTTGGAACTCTCAGTGCTTCCACTGCAATCACTGTTTGATTTAATGACAAATACTGTGTAATTATCTTCTAAGTTTGTGCTCTCTGCCCTCCAGTAGTAGAACAAAGCACTTTGTCTCTTTGAACTCAGTTCTGCAATTCCAAAGGAATGATGTGCAACTCCTACAGCACAATGCCGTGGTATTTCCAGTTTCCTCTCAGGATAGCCTCTAAGTGTATTTCTGTCTTGTAGCAATGGGAAGCTTTCAGTCTGATGGGTTCTGCTCACCCAATTACTCTTTTAGATTAAAAAAAATATTAATTAAATGTCATTTCACTGATGACTGAGCTTGCCAAAGTACAAGATCTCACAGCACAGCACTGTCCAGTGGGAAGTTGCCCTTTAACAGCAAGTCTCATTATGCACATGTGCAGCTTCTTGTCATCAGCCTGAGATTCATATGGCCCAGAGAGAATCATTCTTGTGACCAAAGGACAGTCACAAGTGTGTCTCGTAGGTAAGCAGACAATTGCTTTAATATATGTTTTGATAAACCATATGTGAACCTTTGCTTAAGGTTTCAGTTATCTGCTGATATCTTACAAAAGGTAGAGCATGAGACTCATGAGGTAGACTTACCATCCCAATTTAATGCATATATTCATATAGGATTTGTTTTTTCAGTTTCTACAGGAATTCTGTACTTGTTTTATTGCCAGTGTTATATACAGTTCACTGTCATGACTGTGGCCTCAGGCCGCATCCCTTAAACTGAGGAGATAGACACTTGAGTGGAATACCAGAATATAAAACCAATTCTATTGTTAGCAAAGCCTTTTTTCATAACTCCAGAAACTGCCATTGGGATTATGTCTTTCAAAGCCTATTTGCATTATTTTAGTCTAATAAAAAATGCCACAATTCATAAATCAATGGTAGGTATTGCCCTCCCCACCCCCACCCCCTCCTTTTTTTAAGGATTTAAACTCCCATATCTAATTAGGATGAGGGCAAAATGCCTTCATGAGGGCTTACAAATGCTGAGCTATCGTTTTATGACTGTAGAGAATGTTACTGTTCTGTATTTAATGAATCTTTTTTTAAGTCTATGAACTGAGCTAATTACCATGAAAAATTCTAGGCAGATGTCTTGAAACTGTTTTACCAGCTATTTCCTTTGACTATTCTTTGTGTTTTAATAAGGCAAGAAGTTTTCAGACAGTTACACAATATATTCAGGATCAGGATCCACAATGAATGTCTTTCTATTGAACTGAAGCAATGTCAGATCTTCACTTCCTTGCTTTAGTTCCAAGCCACATTAGAAGAGAGGCTGTGGGAATTTAGAGGATAACCACATTTGTGAGAAGGTAAAACTTTATACTTCAAGCATTTCTACATTAATCATTTACTTTATGCTTTTTAATAAGCTAAGAATTAAGCTAATAATTAAAAAATCCTTCCTGCATAATATTAGAGACTGAAAATAATAATTTCCTATTTTGTGTACAGCTAGTAAATATCAGTTTTCTATCATAAAGCAAAAGCTTCAACATATTACAGTCATTTTACAGAAGTGTGGCGTTTCCACTTTCCCATGTTCTTTGGGGGGGTACTTTTATTGCTATCTGCCTTTCCTTTGAATTAAATCTTAAAAAGCCAGCAGGATCCTATGAAGGAGCAGTATCCCAAAGGGAAGCTGTGGAGATCATTCCTTGAGTCTTCTGGAAAATTTCTCAGCCCTGAAGATTTCTAAAAGGCAAAAAGCTGGAGTAAAACTGTTGCAGAGAGCTTGGAGTAAAAGGACGGGCTCCGTAAACTGTTTTTTTGTACTACAAATTGTGATTCAGAGTGTTGCTAAGTGCAAACAGAAATATTTTCCTATTAGCTGCCAAACAAGCAGAAGACTTTCCGAGTTTCTTTTTGCCATTTGTAAGTCTAAAAAGGGTGCAGCGGGGGGAGGGAAATCTGTCTGACCTATCAGGGTCTGGTTCCCTTCCCAGGCTTATTTTAACCCTGTCTGGGTTTTTCCAGAAAGGGTGTAAAACCAGCAGCAAAGCAGCAGTCTCAATAATCAGAACCCATTTAACTCAAGGACGAGGCGACAGAATAAGGTGAGGTGCTAAGCAAGTTGTGGTGTCTCCTAAACCAGACTAGGATCTATGCTATTTACTAAACTAGATACTAGTTACTAGGATCTAGACTAGTGTACTAAATAAAAACGTTAAGTCAAGTATTAATAATTCCATGTGAAGATTTTCACAGCGAACTTTGGCCAAAGAGATTTCTCGTATGTGTGGAAGGTTTTGATGAATGAAGACAACTACATGAAAATGTTTGTATGTGATTGTAGGATGAAGAGATCTGTGAAGTCATGAGCCATCCATTTCAGAACAAACCATATAAGGCACATAGATTTCTACTGGGCTGACAGAGACTAAGCAGTAGACCAACACTTAAAGAAAAAAGCCCCTCAGAACAGAGAAGCTGTTCTTCCCTTTGTGCTTCCTTGACCAGGCTTTTTTTTCATGAACATCTCTTCTGTATCTGTGTGTTCTAAAGTCTGAGATGTCTCTTAGCATGTCTCTTAGCAGCAGGTTTCTGAAGGCCCAAGTCTGAGGAACATTGCGCTGGTGTTTTCCCTTAACCTACCTGTATGAATGAGGTAATATTTAAGCCAGACACTTGAAAACCCTTGCCAATCAGTACTGAATGGCTCTAGTTGCCCCTTATGGCTGTAGCTGGAAGGAGCAGGCATACTTGGAAATTATCAGCTTTGCTGGGAAACTCATTTAAGGCACGTTCAGGGTAGAAAGTAGCTTTGGGTGGCAGATTTGTATTTACACAGCCCTCAGAAAGGCATTCTCAGCCTGGAGAAGAGAAGGCTCTGGGGAGACCTTAGAGCAGCTCCCAGTGCCTAAAGGGACCAACAATATATTATTAGATCTTATGACAAAGATGCGGTTAAGGAAACCTTTGAGATTGGAAAAAACTAGTTGAGCACTAGCTCTAATTCTATGCAGTAATGAGTGTGGCAAGGGCATGTGACAGGACCAGGGGTAATGGGTTAAAGCTTAAACAGGGAAGGTTTAGATTGGATCTAAGGAAAAAATTCTTTCCTGTGAGGGTGCTGAGGCACTGGAATGGGTTGCCCAGGGAGGTTGTGAATGCTCCATCCCTGGCAGT